>VZRN01002471.1:664188-760978 GCA_013397935.1 Dasyornis broadbenti | reverse complement strand
CCACCCCGAGCCAGGTGCGCGCTGCCCCTGCGCTACCCGCTACCCGACCCCCATGGTAGTGACTAGAGACGTGCGAGGGGCTGCTGCTGCTCGTCCTCCTGCCGCTGCTGCTTCGCCGCTGCCAAATCCTTCAGAGTTTGGGCCAACATGACACTCACATCCGGGTGACACGGGATCTCTCCATCCCTAGCAACCCGGCTGCTGCTGCTGCTACCGCCGCCGGCTTCTCGGTCCCCCTCCTGCCGCTGCTGCCTGCTCCCCGGTCCCCCTCCTCCTGCCGCCGCCTGCTCCGCCTCGGTTCCCCTCCTCCCGCCGCCGCTGCCGCCGCCCGCTCGCAGTCCCCCTCCTCCCGCCGCCGCGGGCTTTAACTCCCTCGCTGCTGCCACCGCCGTCACCGCCACCTGCTGCTGCGGCCGGGCGGGGGCGCGGGGCCGCGCCGATCGCCCGGAGCTCCGGCACCGCAAATAGACCCGCGCCCGCCGCCGCCTTAACCCCGTCACCGCCACCCCGCGCTCGCCTCACCGGGTCCCGCCCGGCCGAGCTCACGTCCCTCCCCAGCCTCCTTTCCAGGGCAGGGACAGGGGGAACGCCCGGGGCACCAACAGCGGCGTCAGCGGCTTTAGCGTCTCCCTCTCTCCGCGCTCCAAACACCGCGTCCCCGCTCTTGGCAGCCCAAGGCTCTCCGGCCGTTCTGTCCCTGTCCGCACCCTCTGCCCTCACCTCCAGGAAAATCCCCGAGTCATCCCAACCCCGAGCTCTCCGCTGACCTGTTGAAATGCCGTCATTCTGACTTCAAGCTAACACTAAGATTTTCCACGTTTATCCAAAGAAATTAATGGACTTTGAAAAAAATTATTTTGGCGTTACCTTCCACTGCAAAACCCTCAAACATTCATTTAGGTTTTGTCTCGTTGGTGATGAAGGTACCCCAGAAGTGCCGTGTACTGATTCACGTGGCTGGAGGGACCGTGAGCTGTTACAAAAAAGAGAAAACTCGGGACAGACACCTTCCCTTACAGCAAGGCACTGTTTCAATCACTACAAAAAGGGATTAATGAAGTCCAGTAAGAATTATAGACATAAGTTCTAATTCAAAACAGAACTGATGCTTCAAAGTTACAGTTTGTTTTCTCTGCAATGAACATTTTCCCATATTTTTAAAGGGTATTTTCACAATTTCCTTTGAGAAAGCCATAGTCAGACTTGGTGGGTTTGAATGCTAATCTTTGACAAAAAGTGATATTTTGTTAAGAAAATATTTCTGTAAAATTATTTCTACTACACTTTTCCTCTACTACTTCCCTATTCATGTCCGTACCCGCTCCTTCAGCCATTCCTCATCCACAACTATCTCCATCTAATTAATAATAAATAACATCTACAGACAGTAATTAGAAGAAGCGCAATAAAACCTTAATACTGCTGATACTCTCCAGGGAACTGGTGAAGAATGCCCAGCTTTATAAGAAGCTCTCGGTTAGGTAGAGCCTCTCCTTTTTGGCTTTACCACTGTAAATTAAAGCGGAAAAAAAATTTGCCAGCAAGACCGACCCAAAAAGTAGCCTTCCACACATGCTTCTTGACCTCGGGCATCAGCGCTTCTTCTTTTATAATCTCCTGACCTAATGGGCTCAGCTGTTGCAGGTTTGGTTGATTTGGGAAGGCACCAGCCCCTCTTCACAGGTGCCATTACAGCACAGGAGTTTCCAGTTTAAACAGCCTTAATGTTCTTAAGTACTTGCCTCACATGTCCAGAAATTAACTAGGTCTTCCTCTGAACAGTCAGATATTTAGGTGTCAAAAATGCTTGGTAGATTTTCAAAAGTATCTAAATCAAAATTAGTTGCCTAACAACCACGGCAGGCACTAAAGAAGGCACCTAATGTGCTTAGCAGGAGTTAGTGCCTAACCTAAGTACCGACTAAAGTATCTCAGCAAAGCTGGACTCCAGCATCCAAATAATTTTTTTTAAATGAGGCTTATGAATTTAAGAACTGAGGCACTACTGAGAAATTCAAATTTCTAAGGCCTGGATCTAACACAAACCAAAACATCCCCCAAAAAACAGCTGCTTCCCTTGCAAATGTTTCCATAAATTTTCTGATTTTGCCCTCACGAATGTCTATTTCCCAACCCCCAGTCCTTATTACGACTATAGCCATATGTACTGGAAGCTACCAAATACTTTCCAAAACCAATAAAACCATGAAACAGAGAGAAAAAAAATTCACAGTTGGTCCAAACTTGTAAGCATATAGTTGTACATATTTCAAAAGCTAACTGTCTCTGTCTTGCTAAATCAAATTACCTACTGTATTTTCAAAATCAAAATTAGAGTTAAAAAGGAAATGTAAGTCTGTTTAGAAAGTTTTGAGAAAGTATTAAGGACAACTGATAGCTTTTAGTTACAAAAGTGTTAATTACTGCAGCCATGAATTCTTCTCCGAAGAGCTGATTTCTTTTCTTCTAGAAACTTGTATCTAGTTGCTTCCCTAAGATTGTTTCACTTTTCTGTCACTTTGATGTTAGTTACTCTTTCCTGAATGGAATGACCAGCATTCTGTGGACGTTTTAGAATATGTCCCAGCTACTATAACAAGTGATGACATTTTGAATGGAAATAACCATTGTACAGAGAAGAAAGAAATACGGATGTTCCCATCTGTCATACCTATGTGCCACACCATATTCAGTGTATTTCATTTATATGTTATAGAATGGTAGAGCAGGGAGTAGATATGTTCAATATTATAATACATTTATTTCAGATTTCCAACTAAATTACCATTATTCCCTCTTGATAACATTTACTGCTTCTCAAGGATTTATTCTCTGTAAGGGAAAGAGGCGGATGAAGAAACAGCCTCTTATGGACATCATGGGAGCAGAGCCCATTAAGAATTTTGGGGTGTTGGGCCAAAGGAGAAACCTGCTTAACCAAAACTTCAGCTACTATGAACTCATGGATTGGAGCACAGCAATCCTGTGCAGCAGATCATTGCAGGAAGCAAAATCAAATCTAGTTGCAACGTATGTGGGAGGAACTTACGTAACAAATACGTAATTTTATAAAAAATGGGAAGCTACAGAAGTAGCCTCGTCCTTAGCAAGGCAGGGATTCTCACTCATGCGGGTTAATCCATTATTAATTCTAATAGTCCAGCTGAAGTTATTACTATGCTAATATATACTAAACTATTACTATCCTTATACATGGGAGGAATATTTTAATGAAACATGGCTATGTTGCAAACAAGGACTTGCAGGATTAATGCTCGTCCATGTTATGTATTTCTTTTTCATTTTGTATATATTTTCAGGTGTATTCTCTCTTCCTGCCTAAATAATTCTATTTTCATTCTTCTCATCTAAAGTATGATAGAGCTACAGTTTGAGTTTGAAGATCTAGTTCGAATTTTTATCTAAAAAAGACTATGATGAAATTTAAATATGTCCATATATTGTTTATGTCAGATCAGTGAATATCACCTTTCTGATGCAACTATGAGTAAGGGTGACTCTTTAAAGAACTTAAAATAGCACATTGTTGTTGTGGATGTAGTTGATATAAACAAATATAAAAAGTACATACTTCTGAAAACCCATTAACTTGGATCTCAAAAGTAGATAAAAATGTGCATAAATGGATTTTAAAATACATTAATCCACTATAGAATAAAAATGATGAGGGAGGCTTAAGTGTCCATGTTATTGACCTTATCCACACTTGAGATTCAATAGGTAAAAGAATGTTCAAGAGGATATAACACTGAATTTTTATGTGTCCTCTGCTAGAATAGTCTTTTATGGTTTTGCATCATTGGTTTTTTTACTAATTTGCATGAGCAAAGTATCCTGGTACTAAGCATAAGTTTGATTTTCTTCTCTCCTATTTAGCACTTGAAAAAAACATTCCAGATACAAGAAACCTACCACACTGAAGTCTTACCATGCAATCATTTACTCACCAAAAATACAAAGTTTTGCAAACTGAATATAAATGAAGTGAGTAACGCTACTTCAGTCTATCTGGAGATTTAGCTCTATATTTTGTGAAAAAAAATCTCATTGTGAAAACTTGTACAAAGACAGGGAGAGTGAGAGGGAGTGAGGAAGAAGGAGGGAAGACAGCAGGGTGCACAGACAATGCTCTTTTCATTTGTTTGGCTGAGCTGAAGCTTCAAGTGTTTCTCAGATTGCCTCTGGGTTTCAGAAATGGGTGATGCTCTCCAGTATTGCTTACCAACTCAACAGAAGTCCAATTTATTTTTTCCATCCTCTCTGCAGAACTTTATAGAATGGTACCCAGACAACAAGGAACAACTGCAAACGTGATTTTGAATTAAACACTTTCTTGTATATGTCTGCAGCTATATTTTTCATTATCTCTATATGCAAGTATAAACAGTGTAAGCTGCTCTGAACACATTAAAAATCTCTTAAATTTAAAATCCAGTTGGACTTCTTCAAAACAAATTACTAAGAATGTGATGAAATGTGTTTTCCTGACTAATTAGATTCTTTGGCTTTGTGTGGCTTCAATTAGGATGCTATTACTCAGCAACACAGTTTATATTCTTCCAGCAGTTTTCTCTCTTAGCTGTAGTTCTTCATTATTTTCAGTATTGACCATATCTTTTCACTAACTTACTTTGACTGAAAATACAGCCAATTAAAAGTTGCTGGATATTCTGTTGTACTTTATCTCAAGGCTTCATTTGCTAGGAGTTAAAAATCAAGAAATTATCTTCTTGTTCCCCTCTAATCTACAGTCATGGATTGTCTTCACATTTTTCTCCAGGGATTCCCTGTTATTAACAAATACTTTTCACTCCCTGTGTTATCCACCTTCCAGAGATCTTGCATGCCTACGCCACTCCTGCTCCTTTGGGGCCCAAGTGATTTGGCTTTGGTGAGCACCAGACCGGGTTTCCAGCCAGAAATTATTTCCAACTCTATTACTGTGCTAGCAAGGTGAATTGAAATGGTGACAGCAGGACTACATCACCTTAAATTTAGAGTACCCATATTTAGGATAGAAAACATTTAAACTGTTGACTGCAGGAACACATTTCAAACTGTCATTTAAGTAGATTCAAAATTTTCTCTCAAGAGTTTCATCTCTATTTTTAGTGCTCGGTAGAATGATGATTTCACAGATGGGCAACATAGCCAGCTACCAAAAAAATTCCACTACACATAATTGTGCTTGAAAATGTCACAGCAAAATGGATGGATGACTCACAGTATCAGCACATGTGCCTCATGCAAACAAATAACTTTTATAAATACAAGCCACACTCCATTTTTTTTTCAGAATGTTCTGCTGGTGGCTTGTGATGGAGTTTCAAAACCCCGCACCAGAGACTGGAAGACTACTAAAAACTGCACAGACTTTAGACAAGCAAACACATTCGTGTGGGGGCTCTCCCCCGGCGCCTGCAGGAGACAACAGTCAGGCAGCTGCAGCCCTCGGCGAGCGCCGGGGGAGCCACGGGCAGCGGGGGCGGCCGGCCAGGCAGCCTCAAGTGGGAATTCCAGCCCCGGGAGCTGCGACCACCGCACCCCGTGCGAGCTGCCCCGGGAGCTGCCCCAGGCGCTGCTGCCGAGTGGAGCCCAGCCCAAGGGAAATACGCTTTAGGGCAGAGTCCCTGCTCTTCCTACAAAAGCCCTTTGATTTCTCCTAAGAAAGCCCAAATGGACCCTTTCGAATGTAAACTTGTTTTGCACTTTTAAACCAACTTTGTCTGCTGTACTATCTGGAAGTCTTTTTGCCAGAACAAGTAAAATTCATTAGGTTTGTATGAAATGTTAAGAAACTGACACAGATATTAGAGAATATATAAAAATTCATGCATTTTAACATTTAGCAGAATACAGAGTGAAATCAAATTCTCAGGTTAGTAATCAAATTCTTCCTTTACTAAGCATGACACATTACCTGGGCTTCAAAAAAGGTTTCTCTCTTGGCAGACAGAGAAAACTTGAATTTAGCAAATTCCTCTGTAGAACCTTTCCCAAATAGATTTTAAACATTGCTTTGAGAGACATTCCTCATCATAAGAAGACTAGAGCTGCGTGGTTGAGCACACCAAGGTCAAGAAATGTCCTACTTCATTTTGGGGCTGTGTCATGACACAGTTTCGCATGATCCATTCTTCCTTTTGCAGGAATACACACTACACCATGTGCAAGACATCCAGCACTTACAGCCAGAAATGGGAGGTAAATATTAATACTTATCTTTTCAAACAATTAACTAATTTATGTATTCAGCAACGGATAAGGCACAAAATTTATTGCAAACTTATTTTGTTGGAAGGCAATTTTCTACTGCAGCAAAAGCACACAAGATTTGCCATACCTGTTTCACAATGATTAGGTCTAGCAATAGGCATAAACTAGTTTTACAGTAGGAATTAACAACTATAAGAAGAAAGCTTTCTCTCTGTGCTAGTTGGTACCTACTGGAGAAAATGCAGTCATGTCTCTTTGTCGGCATTGGCACCCCACATTGAAACAGAAGCCAGAGATAATAAGAAGGTCACAGGCCTATAGAATGAGGGGAGAGACACAGTAACTGCATTAGAGAATGGGGGAAACAAATATAAAATGCTACTGAAGAGAAACACAAGTCCAAATTCAGATCCAGAGCAAGCGTTTAAGGTCATTTTTCTTTAAAATCTGGCATTCTTACAACAGATCCAAAGAGCTGCATTACTCACAGAAGTAAAAGATTGCAGTTAAATAATTTAGGAAATGTGGTATAATCTCAATACTAAATTATATGACAATAATTTTTTAAGTGCTTCACCAGGTAGAACAGAGACTGTCATGTAAAGATCCCATCTTTGGCTTTAACATTAACATCTCACATAAATGACCAGTCTTTGTTTCTATGAGTATCTAAACACACGTATGAGTTATATATTACTCAAAAATTTCTTTCCCTGTGTGTCCAAATGCTGTAGGATATCCAGATTTCTACCCTACCAAGAAGTTTTCTTCCTGGCTTTATAATGACATTCAACAAAACACAGGACCATGTTAGGTCAAACCTCTGACAACAGCGCTTTCACTGGAGTTCAAAGAGCTTGAAATGGCAAAAGCATAAATAAGGAAGCAAAGTAAATATCCTTACATATCATAAGATTTTATTGTGTAGCTCTTGACAACAGAAAGAACAGCTTAATAGACTAGGGAAACAAATCCCTATAGAAAAGCACTGAGGGATCACGTTAGTAGTAGGCAAGGCAACAGAGGAGCTTTCAATCAGTAACAGAGTAAATGCAAATAACAAAATTCCTTTAGGACACTAAGGACTCTCTCTTTATGTGTTTCAGCTGGCAGGTGCAGTTACCAAAAGGGGCTTGTGAAATAAGCTTTGTTACTTAGAGGGTTTGGGGATTTTTCTGTCATCAGAGACATCACTGGCCAAGCACATCAAATGAGGATGTGCTGTGATGTGTTTAATTCAATGGAAATATTCCAGGTTTGCATTGTATTAAGATTTCCAAAAGAATTAACAAATTCTGTCACACTTTTGCTTTCTTCTGCCTGCCCTTGAAGCTAATTGAAAATCAGCGAGTGCAGCCAAATCTCAATATTTTATAATCACCTGCCTCACACAGTTGGCTTGCTGATGCAGTTCACTTACAGCTTTGAACTTACATGTAAAACTCCTTTCAATGACTGTGGAGCTGGTATCTCAAAGTAGGGTGCCACTTCCCAGTGAAGGGGGTGTATCCCACTATGGATATGGGCTTCAGACAGCTGACAGACCTGTCAACATACTCTGCCATTTCAAACACAACAGAGCTCTATTATGCATGCAAAATAAAATTTAGGATCAGGTGGATTATGCCTTGGGGCTTTTCCAGTTTGTTATTGTAGAGAATTCTCTAAGCATTTCTCTGTGCAGGAACCTAGCTATGAAAACATTGGACACTAATATCTTCAGTCATTTAATATGCATGTTGCTTTTTTCGTTGGGTTTTTTTTTTGTTTTGTTTTTTTGGGGGTTGTTTTTTTTTTGGTTGGTTGTTTGTTTGTTTTGGGTTTTTTTGTTTGTTTGCTTTTTTTTTGCCCTGTGGTCTTTATTTCCTGTCAAATAAAGGGATTATTCCTGAAAATGACTCTCACTAGATTCAGTAAGATTTTTATCCATTTCTATGTCTGAAAGGTTTGCATCATCAAATAAGAAACTAGAGATTACGGCTATGAAAATATGTGAATAAAAGCAAAGGGACAGATGCCGCAGCCATAAAAATTACTAAGGCATAATCTGTGTTTGCTGTTCCATATAAATACACAGCTAAAAAAAAAAATTAAAAAAATTAAACCAATACAAACAAAAATAACAGAGTAAAATCTCAAAATTTATTTTCAGCTCCTAGTTGATTTGGTAGATGGGGAGTTTCTGTTTTATTCTCTACAAAGGCAAGTGATTGAACTTATTTATGGGCGTATTTCAATTCTTTAAAGACACAGAGTGCTTCCTTTTGTCTCATACTGAATTTAGAAAATTGTAAACAAACAAAATGATGAATTTCACTTAGAAGTTCAATTTAGATAAGTTGATTTAGGTTTAAGGGCTCTGCAAAGCTGTAGCACATTTTGACCTACTTTGTGTACCATACAGTGGGTTAAACAACACTTGATGACAGTGAAATAATTTTTAGCATTTTTAGCCCCCTGAGAACTAATATAGCTAATATAGTACCTAGCAATATAAACCACACTTGAGTGCCCTACACATACAAAATCCCATTCTAGAGTCACGCAGTGTGGGCAGGTTACAGCTGTACTTTGTATCTTACACAGTCTTTCATAAATTCCAGTGCAAATATATTTAAATATTCAAGGCATAAGCAAAGTTGAAAGAGAAAAACACATTTATTTTAAAAATTCTAGGAAAGACTTTGTCTCAAGTATCACTATTTTTGAAATTTTTCTGTCTCAGAGGAACCTCAGAACTGCTTTAGCCCTCAGTACACTGTGTTCTCAATGGAAATACAAATGATTGTGACCTTTGCCAAGGAGATCCCTGGCTAACGTTACAGTTTCTCAGCATCTTGCAGTCAGGCATACACTCCAAGGTAAATTAAAGCATGTCAGATATTAGGCCAGCCCCTAGATGCAGTTTTGGATTGCCAGAATGTGAAGATATCCGCAAAGTACCTCTTTCCATCAGTGCCACGTCTCCACAGAGCAGCTCTAATTGAAGAACAAATTGCAGTTGAAAGTTTTCTTTCACAGTTAGAAAGGAAAAAAAAAAAAGACCTCAAAAATATTTCAGGCAGCTTTGACAACAACAAGGAGAGAAAAATAAGACTGCAGATCTTTTACTACTTTCAGTACCTGGCGCAAGAAAAGGTGGCTAATGCTGATTTCCCCCCTGCCCATATTCCTGATTAGTGGATCTCACCTGGGAACGCTCTGCGGGAGGGACTGAGGAATACACAGCAAATATCCACCCACACATGGACACTCACTCCAGTTAGGGAGTAGCTGATTATAATGAGGCATTAAACTGTTCCTCATTTGTGGCAGGGAGGCATGGTGCTGCAATGCCTGGGAGGGAGAGCCTCAGAACTCTGGAGAGAGCAAATGGAACAGGGACTTCAAAAAAAAGGTGGTTGTGAACATACGTTTTAGAATAATAAGCTGTTTGACTACTTAGAAAACATAGGGAACAAAGCTATACAAAAACAGACAGGAAACTTCTCCATTAGGTTGAATTTTTGTCAAAACTCTATATTGTAAACCATGTGAAACGTTCTTTTTCTCCATCCTTCAAATCTAATTTTGTTTTCAGATGCAGTATTACAATGTTATAACTCCATCAGAAACACTAGTGAAATTATATTCAAATACAAAGGTTTGGGGTTGGAATGTGTGCACAGAAAATGGATTTTAATCTTACCTCTGATGGAGACGTGCCCACTATAAAACCATATGCCACATTTTCATAGTGCATTAGCTGACACACTCTACAAAAGGACGTTTTTTGTCTTCCTAGAAATACAGCACGTAATCTCAAAAATGCAGCAGTTTATTTTTCACCACTGCCTAAGCATCCTGCTTACATACAGATTTACCTTTTGGCAAGCAGAATCTGTATCTTTTTAGTGTGTGCCTGTTGCATCACCAAGCACCACCTTCTCTGCTGTGCAAACGAGCCAGCGATGCAGCAGTGGCCTGGGGGCAAAGGCTGACTCAGAACCACTGAAGCCAAACATCAATGCTTCCCCGAAATAGGCAGACACTTCAATATCATTGACTTCCATGAGATCTGGTATTTCTTTCAATCCAGCCATATCCAGTGCTAAATAATAGACAAACCAAGAGCTGGGACAAGGAAGAGACAGCAAGGTAGTGCAAGAACATGAGAAAGATCAGCTATTCTAGGCA
Source organism: Dasyornis broadbenti (assembly GCA_013397935.1). Taxonomy (NCBI): domain Eukaryota; kingdom Metazoa; phylum Chordata; class Aves; order Passeriformes; family Dasyornithidae; genus Dasyornis; species Dasyornis broadbenti. Next base: position 750,565 of record VZRN01002471.1, on the reverse strand, counting down.
TAAAAGAAGGATAAGACTGATGTGGATGACTAAGAATGTCAAAAGAGTTCTTGAGGAAAGATAGAGGGTATATGACATACATAAGAACATGAAATCTGAAGAGGATTAAGAGAATTATAAACTGGAACTGAAAGGATGCAAAAAACCCCCAAACCCAACAACAGCACTGTGTGAGGCTGCCAGAATTGGCAAAGTGAGAAGACTGCAAAGAAAAACACTAAAGGATCTCAAAACAAATAAGTGGTGTGAGGATCAATAGGGAAACAGTTACTGAATTGTTAACAGAACATGTGCATGACAGGAGTTAACAAAACAATAAGATAAAGCAAGAAATGTAAATGCCCACTTCTATTCAATATCTATGCCATAAAGAGAAGTGAAATGCCAGAAAAGAGAATGCAGCTTGCAGAGGAGGACACTGTATAAGATTTTAGGAAGAATAAAATAAGTTATAAACTTTGTGCCATCTAGAATAACCAATAACACAAAGAAGCTGTGAGAATATGCTTAAGAAAATGTCAAACAACAGTGACCCTTTAAGGGTGATTTTGCAGAAAGAATTCAGGGTGAACACAAAAAGTAAGTGAATGTTACTCCAGCATTCAGAAACAGAATTTGAAAGAGCTGGGAAAGCAGAGATGACTCATTATAACCTGAGCGGCCAGTGATGCTACTGATACTAAAGCAGAAGATCAGCAACCAGGTATGGCATTAGGAAGAAATAAAAAGCGTTCCAGACCAATCCACAATGGGATAACCTTTGCAAATACAGGATGTTTCAAATTTAATTTTCCAACTTTACTTTGAAGTGAGGTCAATCTGAGACAACAGTTTGCAATCTTCCCCTAGTTTCTGTCTTTTTTCCACAGAAACCAGCAGCTCACTACTTAGGCAGAACCAAAGCAGAGCAGCAGTTCCTGTATTTTCAGTGGGAACCTTACTAAAATCTGACAGCAGATCTGAAAGAATGGGTGCTTCAGGATCAGTCATGAGCTCTATTTCAGCACCATAAAATAACCCCAAAGCTGAAAGTTCTTCACAACATGGTATTTATCATATATTCTACTAGCTTTTTTTTATAGAAGGCCAGCAGGCCCATCCTGCATTGCATCACTGACCTTAGACTTAGCAGTACAAAGGAAGGAATTCACTGACCCTCTTAGATTCACCAGATATTATCAGACAAAAATGAAGAACGTAAAATTCTTTTGTAGCTTAAACTTAGTTTAATTAAACCCTTTGTGTGAAGTATCTCAATCAACCAGAGAGAAAGAGAAGTTGGTGCTTCCCTGGCTTCTCCACACCTGAGCATGCCGTAGCACTGTGTAGCTTCTTTTATTAATTGACACATTTTTCTGCTGTGAAGACATTATTGAAGTAATGCCTGCAGTCTAAGAACTGCCATAAAAGGCTGCAAAGTACATTTTATCCAACCATTCTCTTCATCAGATTCAGAATACTTTTGCCCAGATTTTTCACACTGAATAAACTCACTACTATGCAACCCTAATTTCTTTTTCTCTACACATACCCCATTTTCAAAGTGCACATTCAAACAACCTTGTAGTTTTTCACCTTTATGTCATTGAATGCTGCCTAATAAAAATGTCTGTGGATATGCTTCTTACCTCCTTCCTGACCTTCCCCTAACAGCCTCCACTCTCCCGTGTTTCAGGCTGTGCTGAAGCTACTATGGATGCTCTATTTGATGACATTACATCAAAGAGATCCATACCAAAACTCTTTGGCCACCAGCATCGTTGCTGATGTCAGCATAGCTGGAAGAACAAGTCTAGTTAGCTAATTGCTTTACAGAGCAATCATGGGCAGTGCAGAGCTTGCAGCCAAGTGTTTTGCTGGGGCAAGCAGGAAAAATGCCATTGAAGGCACCTATTCCCTGGGCCAAAATTCTCCCTTGCAATGACAGCCAGCACAGAGGTTTCTGTATGTGCTTATGAAACCAAGGAATAACGTTTCTGCACGTTTGCATCCCACATAAGCACAGCAGTAGTTGTCTTGTTTAGTTACAATCAACCTGATGATTTGGGGGCACCCCTACACAGTAGTTTTCATTGCTTTATATTGATTTTATCAGCATCAGGAAAGGTTATGCATATAGGATAAAATCACGGAATTACTGAAACCAGAGGGAGCTTTGCTGCTCATTTCAATAGTGTTAGGACTTAATTTTCTTCTGGAGGAACTATTCCAGCAGTGCAATGAAGATTAAATGAAAGACAACTCACTAATGTTAGGTAGCAACTCAGGGCAGTGAACAAGCAGGTGGAATTCAGATTCATATTTTTAATAGTCTTATTTATGTCAAAGAACATGTTCCATAAGATTTTTCATAATAGATTCCACACACTATAAAATACACCTTGATCCTACAGCTTGCAATAGAATCACTATTACAAGTAATTGTAAATACAATAAACCATGTCAAAATTTATTGTCTAATGAGATTAAAATGGCACATTTTAACATTATTTTTTCATGGAAAAAGAGAAGGAAAAAGTTAAAAACCTCTATGATACATTAAAAGTGAAAAAGTATGTAATGCTACTGAAGTAACTCACAGTAATTTAAAGACATTAACATGGGCACAGAAGTGGAATCAAACTTGTAAAGATAAACCACCAAATCTTCAGGAAAGTACATTGTGTTGAATAAAGTAATACTTTTTATTGGAGAAGAAGTCCTCCGATCATGGGACTTCTGCAATGAAGTTACAGCCATGAGAAATGTTAGAGCTTAGTTTTAATCATCACCTACTATTTAGTACAGGATATAAAGTATTAAAGTAGTAACTCTCTGGAAGTTTACAGAGAAATCTAAGAGACAGAGCATATTCAGTTTTAAAAGTTTCCTAAATAATATGTTTTCTTTTTCTTTTTTAGTAGCATAAAGACTTTGCTCTCTATAAAGAGTATGTAACTACAATGATATATTTAACCTAAGCACTACTGAAATTAACATTTGATTGATTTTTTTGCATCTTCAACAAAGATAGAATGAACGTGGCCATTTCAGAAAAGTCCTCAATAGTCTTTTGCTTCTTTTACATTTAAAAATGCAATGCAGTAATTTGATGAACCAGAATCCTCTCTTGAAGGACCTTGTGAATTCATAATGAACCCATGATGGTTTTGAGTTCTCATGAGCACTAATTTGTTTTCGCAAATTACTTAATAACTAGCAGGATGTTTTAATTTGTTTAAACTTGTCATCATTTGACCTCTAAATACACCACTATAAACCTTTATGCAATAATACCACCTAACACCCCAACTTGCACTCCTGTATACAGGAATTCCAGTGCTGCAAAATCATACTATGCTCACTAACCACTGGATTAAGCACTTCAAGAGAATAAGGATTCAAATTCTTACTGCACACAAATTAATTCTTACCCCCCAAAAATCATATTTTAAGTCATTCTCTATGCTACAGATTTTTCTTTTTAGATATAAAGCTTAATTATATAGAAAACAGTCTTATATCTCAATTACATATGCTTGTGGTTTCATGATGTGAACAATACAGTATCAGATATTTTTAAATCTTCCAAGGACAGTCTCCCAGCTTGGAAGGAGAATTCAATATTAAAATTCAGCTTTAGAGGAAAAAAGAAAAAGCTAAATTGTTCCAAACAGTGTAAATGGAAGGACAAAGGTAATTTTATGTCTGTCAGCCTGACCGTGATTCTGGGCAAAATAATAAAAAAAGCAGCACTGGAAATTTTAAGTAACACTAAGGAAGGTTACATGATTTATACAAGTTGGCACAGGCCAGTAGAAAAACAAATCTTTCAGATCACCTTGCCAGTTTTTTCCTTTTGAGTCTTCATTAATGTATTATATTTAGATTTCTCTATGGTATTTGACATGTCCTTTCAGTAGCTAAAGCAGGATGATTTCACTGTGGTATACAATGGATTAAACATTGTCTGATTTCCCTTACGAAGAAAGTGTTAACTGTGGGCCTGCAAAGGCCTTTGCATCACTGACTATTTTCCTAAAAGCTCAGTTCTCTCTCTGTCATAGGTATTGGACATACTACAGTGACTCATTCATAAAATTACTAAGTTCAAAAGAGACAGTCACCTACAAGTTTAGTCTCCTACAAGTTTAAAATCTATACTTTATATAATCTCATGTAGAATCACTGTTAAGTGAAGATCATTCTTTCAACATCTTTCCAAGGCACAAATTAATGGTTCATGTATCAAGTATCACACATTCAAATGCTATTACTGAAGATAGAAAAGACTATTTGTGAGCAGGAAGGATTGCGTTGTTTTCTAAAAAACCTGAAGTTTCTTTTTAGGGTGAATATGTATTGGTTTGTATTTTGAGTTTCAGAAAATAAGTAACCTTAGTAACATTATGAATTCAGAAGGAAAATGAGAAAAAAAAATAATAGATCAGTACAGGTAATGCAGTAAGTCTGACAGATGTATAAACCTTCCTTTGCATTATATTAATGCATCAGTATCTCAACAGAAACCTTATGTTTCATTATAAGCAGATATATTTATCTTCTAGAAAGCACAAATCCTAGATCCCGTAAGATTTTATGGAAAGTATTCAAAAATACCTAAGGAAAAAAGGAGGTCAGTTTTTGAAGAGAGCTCCTCTGTTCCTCTTTAATGTCTACATTAAATCATTTCAGCTAAGCAATCAAATCTTCCAGAGCCTGTGGAACTCTGGTATAACAACAGATATCCACCACAAAAGCCAAGCCCATGAGACTACATAAAAAACTATCTGGAGTAATTTCCACATGCATGCAGAAGCTCCCAGTGTGACTCCAGGAAGGACAGGTCTCGGACCGACAGTTTCACTCAGCGAAACCAGAAGGAAGTAGAAGAGCCACAAGGCATCAGAGGCAAGAAGCAAAAGAATTACAAGCATTAACCCAAGTAAACCCAACTGCAAACGATGAAGTACCTGTGTCTGTGTGCTCTATTAGTGTAAAGCACATTTACATCTGTGAAAAGATAATAAGAGCTTTGCTGGGATAAGGTATTTCTCTCATGTTGAGTTGCCTTTGTTGAAGAGGTTTCCAGGTTTTGTACTTTATTAACGAATGATTTATCTAAAGAGTATCTATATTGCATTATACTTTATTTACTCCATCTCCTTTTCAAAAAAATTACTCTCTTCAAGGTTCTTCTAAATTTACTGTGATTGCCTAATTCATTCAGGGCGGGTGTTTCAGAAGTAATTTGGTCCCAGCTCTAGAAGTCAAAATATAAACTGGATTTTTGCAGGTGCCTGCAGATAAAGGTATGGCTCATGGCTTTGCTGGAGACTGCCTGCATCTGTGATTTGTGACTTACAATTTTAAAAGGTGCTGAAAGAGAGAGCAAGAAGTCATATGACAGCGACCTGGGCCATTCTCCTATCATGCGTAAATTGGCCACTTCACTCACAGTGCTGAAGACATAAACTGGAGCATCTGTGCACTTCAATGCTGAGCTAAGTTAAATTGATTTTTAAAAGATCGCACGCTATGTATTTAGTTTACATATTATACTTTTCTTAAAATAACACTCAAATACAATTTTTGCCAAAACTATGACCACACATAGAGTGCAAAACTGACTAGAAATAGCTTCTTTATATACAACATGTGCTCAATTCCCTTTACTCCTGAAACAGCCAGAGAATATAGTGAATTCATTTCCAAAAAGTAGCAAATCTTTGCTTTGTGATCACACCTTTTTCCTGTTCCCAAAACAGCAGGAATGCTACTTCATCTGCTACTACCTACTCTCATTTCCAAACTCATATTTTAGTGGTCACAGCAATATACATTTGCAGAGGAAATAAAAGACATTTTCCTGAAGGTATCTTTTAGAAAAAGCTTTTTGCTGCACAAATTCAATAAAAATCTGTGAAAAAAAAAAGAAGCAACTATTGAACATCACATCCTTTCCCCATAAATGTTATTCAGTACTGAAAAACTGAAGTAATAAAACTTAAAAAACAGGCCTTGACAGAAAGAAGTTAAATATGTACAGGAGTAATAAAATGTGACTAAACTATTCCTTAAGTTTCTGTCTCTTTCTGGTAATTTTTCACACCGTGAACACTCCTATCTTTATAAAATAGTTTCATATAGGATAAGGAGTCAATCAGTGTGAATAGAATTAACAATGCAGAATACAAAATAGGGCTGATCAGTCTACTAGGCCTTTAATTTCAGAATTGTTGTGGCTGTATTTTTCACATTTTTCAAACACAGGAATATCCCACCAAGCAATCGCTGTCATCTGGCTACATCATCAGTTGTTTCCCATTGACAGCATTTATTTAAATCTGGCAATTAACACAAAATTGCAGGGTTTAAATTCTCCATCAGCTGTTAATTAATGTCTATTGTGAGTATCTAATAACTTTAATGTATTTTTAAAGTAGATGTTGAATATGTTTTCCATCCTCTTTTTCTATTCTTTCTCACTCACACTAAAGAAGATTTTCATTCAGTTTATGTGTATTTGACAATACTGAATGTAAAGGAGTGTGACAGAGATAATAACCCATGTTATCATATAGCCAGATCTCTACAGAAAAATGTCTCTCAGATAAAGTCACATAGATGAATGAACTTTTATTAGCTATTAAATGGTTCCAGAAAAGTTAAATAACGATTTCTTTTGCTGCCCCTCAACTCCTTTCTAGCCATGGTTGCTCTTTGATAGGTCACTCCTCAAACTGCATCCAGAACAGCAGCTACACTTGGAAGCTCAGTGTGTGTGTGTGTGGTTTCGGTGTTTAGTTTAGTTTATTTCTTCCATTTGGTTCTGTGAACTTTGCTTTATGCCCATAAAGAGAAGTCTTCACTGAAGAAATTAAATGTTCTTACTTAGTACAGTTCATACCAGGTTTTATCTGGACTAGGAGCTCATGCAGAAATTTAGGATTAGCTCTGACATCAGTGAAGCCAGTTTCAGAATTGCCCATTTCCATTTATCCTCTTTCTGAAGTGGGTTCAGAACTAGGCTTAAAATTCCAATGGACATTTGACTTGGAGCTCACCCTGCACATTAATCTGGAATGGAAATACAGTATGCAAAGCTGTGCAGCAGTCACATGAATTAAACTTTTCTTAACTGCCTCAGAGAAATGTCTCAAAACATTTTTTGAGATGTTTTTTTGAGCTCAGCTGATCAAATAAAGCCTGACCTGAATAAAGCTGCTGTTTATAATCAGAAAAACTAAAACCCCTTAAAGAACTGCATTTTCCAGGAGGCTGACTGACTCTCACTTCAGCAGCAGAGTGACCACAACCCATCACTATGAACAACAGCACTGAAAGATTCACTCCATGTAAGAAACAAAAGTATGAAATAATCATTTTTTGTTATTGGCTGCTCACAGAATATATTTGTATGGCCACCCATTAACACACAATAGTAAAACACAGTTGCACAGAGAAATGAAACAGATGTTTGTCAACTGGCATTTGTAAGTCAAGGTACAGCATGAATGGCATTGCCAAAATACATTTTCACTTTTATGGCCCAGGAGCACAAGAGTGACTTGAAAGCTGAACCATCATGTTCTGTGGGGTTTTCAGTCAGAATACTATAAAATGGGTGTAAAAAATATAACCACAGCTGAAGCACTTACATTTTCTCAAACACAGAGCACTAAGAATTTTATATTGCAGTATGGCAGCATTAGGACAATTATGTGGGTTTATGCCCCTAAAGTTGAGCTAAAAAATCCATATTATAAGTGTGAACATTATACTGCAGTCCAAACCCCTTTGCACACAGTGCACAGTACAACAGTGGATCTAATAGTTGTAAGAGCTGACAAGATCAACAAATAATTTATATCCTTATCAGAATTAAATGTTCTGAACAATAAGAATCCTTCTGCCGTTCTTCCCCGAATGACCTCTAAACAGATGGGTACTAGGTCTTCACTGGGAAGATAGAAAAGTCTCAAACTCTTCAGGGAGTGGAAAACAAGTATCTCAGTGGTGGTTGTCCCAGCTTCCACCCGTGACTCCAGAATAATCTGGAACCTGAGTGCCATTGGTTTCCGCCATTCCTTCACAAGCACATCTCAGTCTCATACTGAGGTGAGGAAATGGTGTGGGCTGACCTCGAAGTTCTTTCCCTCACTGAAGTTTGCAATTCTGTGCTCTCTCTGCAGTGATGATGAGAGAGCTAATTTATGAATGACTGGGTCACAGGAGAATTAACCACAGCAATGGAGCATGATATGCAGATTGGAGAGGGAGGAAGAATGTGGAGCTCAGCAAAACCCTTCTTTCTCATATAAACTGATGCTCAGCTTAGAGGAAAACCATACTAATGATGCAGCTGATGTCTTGTTAGAAAACATCTGGACTGTGACCAATTTTTCTTCACAAGAATTTTTATTCTGTATAAAAATGAGATGCTTAGTCATATGGAAAATAAAGACTAAATCAGTGATGGAATTTCATTCAATGTTGGAATTTCAAAAAGGTGGGGTTTTTCCTTTTATTATAAAGAAAATCTTTTAACAAGTCTATTGAACCAGCCCATTAATAAGCTCTTTCCCATCAATATCAAGAGAGAAGTGAGAGCACAGTCCTAGAGGATAAACAAGGATATAAAACATTTTCTCACTGTTTTAAAATTCAAAGTTTCCATGTCCCTGCATAAAGCTGTATGTGTATGTTCATGCACAAATAAGAGTGACAAGCAACAAATATCTTCAACAATTTTTAGCCTCTTGCTGCACATAAATGAAGGGCAAATATAGAAGAAAATGTAATGTGTCAGACATCAACACACTTTTTCTCCCCACAAGATACATGCTAGTTCTCCATAAGGAAATCTGCAGGAAAGTAATAGGATAGAATGCAGACTTGCTGATGATTTAACACATATATTTAAGTGAGGGGAAAGGGAAATGAGCTAAAGTAGTTAGGACAAGTTTCAGCAGCAGTTCATCAAAACTGGTAAGTGAGCCCAAGACAGCAAGGCAGATAAAGGGACTGTTGTCTCCCACAGGTCTTTGCCATAGTCCCTCTGAAAATGAATTTGTAATTTCCCCTTAGCATTCAGTGAAATGGAGGCTGCCAGAACAAGGTCATTGGGCAGAGGTGGCTGAGAGCACAGCCACATACCTGGCTGTTTTTTTGCAGAGCAATTCTTCCCATGGCTGTCTGGCTAAGCCACGTATTTGGTGTCTGCATAACCAGCACAGATTTACACATTGCCATAAACACCAGAATTTCCTACTGTCAAATGTTGCCTCTGTATACAGGGATGAAAAGTTGCATTACTTCTTGAGCAGAATATAAATATATTTGGTTTTCTAAAGCTTTCCGCTTGACTTAACACTTTGGACTTCCCATAAGCTATTTGGAAAAGTGGTACAAGGGCCAAAAATTCTAGAATTCATTATACTTACAGTTACGTTGGTATTTTTGGAAATTTTCTTAAAGTTCACTAGACACTCAACAAATCAGTATTTTTTACACTTCAGCTCATATCTGTGTCTCAAAGAGCAATCAGAATAAATCAGAATAATACCTAACACTCAAGTCATACTATTCATTACATAATTTTGGTTGTACACTCAAGAAAATATGTGTATCTGTCTCCTTTATGTATTCTCAACTCAGGAGTCACTGAGATCATGTATCTGTTCTGGAGGCACTCTATAACTGCAGTTATACACTTCTGCCAAGGGCTCTTTATGAATTCTTCATGTCACATTGCAAAACAAGAGTCTAGAAAAGCATTCAGAAAAGCCCACACCTGGATTTTATAACCATTGCCACCCAGCACAGCAGGCTCCTAACAAGCAAGCCTTTGGACTTCCATGTCTTCTTCTAAATATTTCAAAATTATGTACAAAGACGAATGGATTAAGCTTCTAATCCTCCTTTTTAATATTATTCAACACCACTGCATTTTACATGGAGATAAGATGAGGCATTGAGAGATGAAACAAGTTTTGTTGCTATAACAGGGCTGCGGTAAGAATAAACCTCCCAAATCTCTGACTTGCCTTCATCTGCTGTGATCTGCCCCAGGGCACAATGATGGTAAAGTATAAGGCAAGCAGGTTACTTGGGGGTTTTCCCATAATTTTTTTTTTTTTTGGCCCATATGCTTTATGACCAGCAGAATGTTGTCAACAAAGAGTCCAGAAATGCAGAAACCTGTTTTAACTGAAGAGTGAGGCATAATCCAGAGAAGGCTGTTATCATCTAGTTTGCAATTCTGATTCTCAAAAGCTTCTCCTGATGACTTTTTACCTTCTTTAATTAACCCTGACTCAGAGAATAATGACATCACCCCCACTGCTGCTGTTCTCACTCTTACTAGCACTGTCCCTCAAAAGACTGTTAATGAATAACTGGAGGTAGCTGTCAGCTCAAGTAATCAAATGTTACACAGTTGTGGAGACAATGTGTCTGTGTGCCTTCTTTAGGTAGTGAAATCTTGAAAGACCAAGAGGAGTTTAAAAGAGAGAGTGATCTGAAGAGTTTGTGCTGTTTCTTATGGAAAGCAGCTTGCAGCAGTGTTCCCCAGGGCTGCCACTTCTATTAACACCATTCCAGCAACTCTCCAAATCAGACAAAACTCCAGGGAACCTGAGAAGTAAGTGCAAGGCTCCTGATATAATGCTGTTGTGTGTGAAAAGCAGAAAAGAAAACAAGAGTAAAGGTAGGTATGATGCACAATAATCTCTGTGAATCAACATCAATACCATATAGTAAAGCAAAGGAAATGTGGGAGGATTTCAGACAAAGCAGGTGAACATTTGAAGCATAGGCATTTTGATTCAAAGATGATAATAAAGGATGTGAGAAATACAGATCTCACAGTGCCAGGGAAGCACAGGAGATCAAATGAAAACTTGTACCCTAACTGCTGACAGCAACGAGTTAATTTGTTGCTGGTATAACACACTTGAAGGGTCTGTCTTCAATGATCCTGCCAGAGCTATTACTTCCCCGTAGGCAGGTCTAAGCACACACTGGTTCAGTATTTGAGTCAGAGTCATAGAAGAAAGGACAATAACTTCATCAGGAAGCTTTCTTTCAACACACCATATTGGTAGAACAGTATCAGCTGAAAAGGACCTCTGAAGTCACCTGGTCCAATCCCCTGCTCAGAGCAGAACCATTTTGGACCAGACACTCATTGCCTTGCACAGTCAAGTGTTCTCCATGTCCAAATATGAAGATTTCATTTCCCCAATGGGGAAATGGGGCTGAGCTTAATGAGGCTCACATCATTGGATATCTGCAGGCTGCTAATATCCCTCTGCACACACATCTTGTTCTATCTTTTTAAATATATTCATACTGGCTTTACTTTGTTCAAATGAACACTCAGTTAATCTCAGGCAGTATGGGAAGATGCATGGCAGAGCTAAAAGGATTACAGTTCCCTCCTCTTTAGCATTACCTGGTCACATGGCAGAAGAAAGCCACACATCCACCCACATGCTAATTGCATCTGACTGGAATCAGGCAGAGGCGATTCCCGGAGCCAAATCCTTGTCTAGTATAGAACAGCAGGCCTATTCAAGATGAAACAACTTCTGCCATTTTAGAAAAGACAGAGATATAATCCAAAAGGCATCTTAAAAATTTGTTTCTGCTTTCACTGAAATCAAAGGAAAACTCCACAGGATTGTTACTTCCTACACTGCAACATCAGGTACATGCAGACCAGGAATGGGTGCTTCAGTACAGATTCATATCTAGTCCATACATTATTTGTTTTGTGGTAATGTCAGAAACGTTTTGGACAGTGTCTGTTCATGCAGGAATGCAGACATCCAGCTTCAAATTATTTACAGGCTAAAATATTAATGCCTACAACATCAACTAACACTTCTTTACTATGAGCTTAATTTACTCACTCTTTGAGGCTTCATTCTTTTCCCGTTTACGATAAAAAAATGTGCTGTTTCTTCCAACTCAGAGGACATTGGCCTTACCTCAGAAAGTGCATATAAAATAACGTGTTGTTAGAGGGAGTGATAACAGGTGTCAAAGTCAATGGCAGTGCTGGAATGGCACTGCAGTATCGACCATCTTGCTGACAGTGCTTTTCCTTCCCAAACCTTAAATTTTTCCACACCCCTAAAAAAAAAAGGTAGCCCCCAGAGAGGAGTCCTTCTACCCCACTGAATAACTCACTTAACTGCACAACTTCTAAATCATAAACCACTTGAGTAATGCCACTGCTTAACACAGGATAAAAGGAGAAAATAGCATTAAAGATTTAAAGTAAAGAACACAGCAAATTCAAATGATAGCTGCATCATTCACGTCATTACAGCTAAGGGTTTGTCAGCACTTTCATTATAATGCTCATTCCTCTGTTGTCACTCCAGGCTAAAATCTGGCAGAGCATAAAACTTAAAGCCCAGACAGACACAATAAGAACACAGCAAAGAGGAAAGCAAAGGTTTCAAGGACAGCATCCTAAGATACCTTTATGTGTCAGGAACAAACAATATCTTACAAAGCATGATGCAAGAAGTTAAGCTAGGAAAACTATCCCTTCTCTCATTAAGATGGTGTGATAGAGAGGGGATTGAACTCAAAGCTCAGTGACATATATTGTTATGAAACTACTATGAATCCAGAAGGGTAAGTATTAGTATGGTAATTTCAGTTAAATTCATGCTGCAGTACAATGGAAACACACAAATTAGAAAGAAAAGGCAGATCACACACAAATATTACATCTGAACAGTAGAGATCACACTTCACTTTGGGAATGTAGGAAAATGTGTTGGCTTGGAATGGTTTGGGGAGTGGCAAGATCCACTAATATGAGTGATTGCTCTCAAGCAGTGTGAAGTACCTTTCTCCCTGCCTCCTTTCAGCATTGAGATTGCTGTTCCAACAGTCCAAATGTCCAAAATACAAGAAGAGGACTAAGCATAGGACCAAAATTCCTCTTATACTCCAGCAGTAACCCTTTCGTTGTTGGCACAAATTACTTGCCCCTCATTCCATCCCCTCAGCTCCTTTGACCACCTGGTTCCCATGTGGATACAAAATGACCCAGACTAAAGAACTGAGACCAGAACTAAGCCATGACAGAGGTCAGAGAGGCTTAGAACCACTTCTTGCAGTAACTGAGATAGTTAATGTTAAGTGTAAACAGATTACAGTATTAATTACTATTTTTTGTAATTTTTTTAAAGTTTTTAACAGGGTTGATTAACAGAAAATTGTACGAACAACAAAGATGGAGCTACTGTTGCACAGACTTAGTGCATTGGATGGTTTAATTATTCCCCATCTTTTCCAGTTGGTGCTGTGGGATTTAGCAGAAGACTGTTTAATTTTGTTTCAGCATCAATGAAGATGCTTCTTATCTTTAAAAAGCACTTAGAGATGAACTGCACTATCTATATAACATATGATTGCTATTATTATCTCAGTAAATTTTTATGAGGATTTGAAGAATTCCAGTAAGTAAAAAAGAGTGTGCTTATTTCCCCTGTTTGGAATTACTTATAACAAAGACTGTAAGATAACAACTATATAGGTTACCTAATCCCATTGACTTTGTTAGGGTCACATCTTCCTTGACTTCATAAGTGAGTGAAGGTTTGGACTGTGATATTCTCCCAGCAGCTTTTGAAGGAAAGCAATTTCACATCCTTCATAATATACATTCAAGTGTTTGAAAAAGTCTAGTGCATTATTCTTAGAGCAGTGCAACTGCTGAACATGTAAAAACTACACTGTGCTCATCTTATGAGAGCTCTGATGGCTCCAAGAAACAGGGTATTAAAAGCAATATTAAAACAAACACCTGCCCACGCCTCAGTTTAATTTGGTAGCAAAGGCACTGTAGTAATTAACAATGCTGGTGCCTAAGAACCATACTTCTGTCATAAGTTTATCAAGTCATGCATGCCTGTTATAATATAAAATTCAATGTCATTTATCACAGAGAAGAGGTGGAGCTCCACTCTCCTGCTTGCCTGTGCTGTCAGGGACGGGCATGCTGCTTGCATAAGATACAGGTCACACATTCAAAAGCATTTTCCTGGCAATCTCAATCTTTTACCTTTGTGCAAAATGCTGATGCTTTTGAGATTCAATGATTTAGCATGTCACTGCACTGGCATAACAGATGGCACAGGAGAGTAGAATGAATGAAAAATGACTGAGGGACCATGTTTCACTTTGTTCAGTGTGCAATCTTTCAGTATTACTCCTGATACAAGGCATCTATTATTCACTCTTTTCAAATCAATCTGCTTCCTTTGGTTAACACTACCCAGTCAATAGTGAGATACATCCTTTGAAAACTTAGGTAAAATGTGAGTGCAGCATGCAGAATTAATGGGAGAAGAGTTAGGACTTTTTAAACCTGAGGTCCTTACTCCCTTCTAACAGTACCCCAGAACACTGAGCACTGCCTTCATTGTGTATCTGACCACACAGCTCCCTGAATCAAACCCAAGAGTTTCCTAATCCTCTGCTCCCAGGTCTCCTCTGCAAAGCACAACACTCCTGTGCCACTGAAGGCCCAGCCAACACCTGAAGCAAGGCTTTACAGGAAGTCAAGCATTCTTGAGCTTAATTTAGACTTTGTGCTGACCCTTTATACAAAGATAAAGCAATACAAGGATAAAGCTTATAAGAAGTAAGAATAGGAGAGAACAGGTTGAAATTCTTCAAAGCAGCATTCACATGAGTGACCATATTTATCCCCTCACTAGGCACAAGGAGCAAAGACAGTGGATTAAAAAAACCTATTCTTACCCACAGGTAAACAGGAAATAGATGCAAGATGAAATGCAAAGGATAACCTCTCCTCTCCTGAGAGTCATTGATATCCAGCAACATTCTTACATTTTGTCAGACCTCAGGCAGCTATTTCACATATTTCAATGAGTACAGAAAGGAAAGAGTGATACTCTTAAATACCAGTGTATATGTTAACATGGGAAGTGGATGTATCAGGTAGGAAATAAATTATAAGCTCTTCAAGTGTAGGTATTAAAGCATCAAGTTATGAAGTGCTGTCACTGCAGCACACTATAGTAACAGGCCAAACATCACAGTCTAAAAATGTAACAGAAGTGTTTACATAACCGGATCTAAGGACCTAATCCAATGCTCATGGACTTCAGTGAGACTAAAAATCTTGATGCAACTTCTTTTTTTCTTGAAATAATCTCTCAGAATTGTAAAAACAGTTCCGTGCTATGTATTTGGAGACCAAGGGCTTTCTGCTGATAAAAATCCCAGAAAAGCCATTATTTTCTGAAGGTACTTCTGTCTTTGAAGGTTAATGAACACTGGTTTGATTTAGTTTTAAGGTGAAAAGAAACATGATTTTTTTGGTCTTAATTTCCTTTGATTTTAACCAATGTGTTACTGATACATAGTTCTTACGTGCTACACATTTCTTCTCATCTGACAGCTCTCATGCTCTGATCATCAAGAACTGCAAGAGGAAGCATGCTCTGTAATAAGGACACAGATCCTGCTTCAGGGAGCATTGTGGCAAACCGTGCTTAGTTAGAGAAATAAACTGTCTATCCTTTGGGAAATTCAGGCATTTCGAAGTTTATTTTCATCCTTAGTGAATAAAAAAATATTGAAACCCCAATATGTTCAGTGAAATGTAGATTGCTCTGCCTTTTAATTTAGGAATATCAACCAGGTTCTGTTTAAATATTTTTACAGTAATATTGAAGTATTACAGTCCATAGGCTAAAAGTTTGCATAAGAAAAAATATCCAAATGAAAAATAGAACTATGGTGTTCAATTTCATTTTTAAAACATTCTGAATGTTTTCCATATCAAGTTCTTCTTGACAGATTTTGCATTAGGTATTTTTCAACAGTAAAAAATCTTTTTTCTACAGCTTACTGGAAATTTTAAATTTTATCAGCTTTCAAATAAGCAGTAAAGTAAGATAGAACTACTGAAGCTGCCCTGACTTTTAGGAATGTGTCTGCACTTGCACATATTTTAGAAATCGTACAATCTGTGTCTGTGATCCACATTCAGGGAGAGAGGAAAAAAAAAGACAATAGAAACAGCTGCTACTATTTTAATGCCTATACCAAATTCACAGAATACGAA
This sequence comes from Dasyornis broadbenti, assembly GCA_013397935.1. Classification (NCBI taxonomy): domain Eukaryota; kingdom Metazoa; phylum Chordata; class Aves; order Passeriformes; family Dasyornithidae; genus Dasyornis; species Dasyornis broadbenti. Next base: position 734,460 of record VZRN01002471.1, on the reverse strand, counting down.
GTTTAAAGGTGTTTAAAAGCTAATGCAATGGGCAATTTCTAAACTCAATATTTTGTATTAACAGAAAAAGTCATTACTGTAACACTCTTGAAAAGATATAAACAAATACTTTTTTTTAGAAGATTCATCCCTGTGAGCTGCTAAAGACACCTAAAAGCTGTTTTAATTCCAAAGCTGGCTTCCACATCACCTTTCTCTGACACAGTTTCAAAGCCTTAAATGACCTCCAGCCAGTCAGAAAGGCGTCAAATCATGCAGTACCTATTACTGTTCTCCAAACCCAAACCCAGAATTTTTATTGGAATTCTGAGCGAATAGAAGACATTCAAGCATGAAGTCTGGGCAAGATCACCTTGCTCTCTGCCTGGGCTGGAAATGATGTGGGAACTTCCACTTGGTTGGTCTCAGTGCAGTTTCAAAACAGTGCAAAAGGGATTTGAGGGAAGCAAGGTCGTGAAGAACACTCGTCCTCAGCCCTGCAAGGTGGGAATCTTCACAGCGAAAGGCAATATCAGCTTTTCCTGCCATGCATCCAAACTCGTATCAGGGAAAGCCTGACAGATACAGGGATATGTAAGAGCAGCAAAATTACCTTATGGTGGATGCTGCATCCACTGTTTTGTTCCTGTCCAAGCCCACCTGTGGCAAGAGAAAAAGGAGCCAGTTTCATGCAGAATGCAGGCATACAGGCATTCCACCTGCTTGTGCATGGAGAGTGACAGAACAGAGAAAGAGTCTCTGAGTTAGGCTGAAATACAGATACTTGCTCACAAATGGATGAGGTAAAATGAAGTTTTCCACAAGAGTTTTGCAATTGTTTTCCCAGTTGAAAAGTTGTATTAATTTCTTGCTGAAAGTCATTAGATTAGTTCTATGTGTAAGATCTATGAAGTAGATAGGCATTCAAGTGAAAAAAATAGGAGCCAGAATAACCCTTTGCTAGTGTATACTTGGAGATTAAAGGCAATTTAACCTCTGCTATCAGCATGGAGATTGTGCAGTAATGAAACCTCTCGCATCCAAACCTGTAGCCCATCCTAAAGGCTGATCCCTCAGCTGTGGAAACCAGCTGGTTTAAAAGCATCTTTGATCCCCAACAAATAGAAATACCTTGTCACAAAAAAAAAAATAAATAAATAAAAATAAAAAAAGGAAGAAAGAAGAGAAAAGAAAAGCTATGGGCCAGGACTTTGAAGATAATCAATTCAGTGGAGAAAAATAAAAGACTCCTAGGCTTTGACAGGTCTTTCTCATACACATGGAGAGTGTCTGTGCATCATAAAAAGTACCAGTCAGCATGTTGGTATTAATGAATAATGAGAAATACAAGGGAGAAATTTAAGCCTGAGAGCAATGGACAGTGACAGCTTCATTGATTTTTTTATAGGTGTGCTTTCTAAAATATCAGAATTAAAACTGAGTTACAAAGTCTACAGTGCACAGTCCAAGCCCTGTGCGACATCAAATATAAGGAATCCATAAAAATTGTTTCTCTCAAACTCATGATCCTAATACGTGCTTCTGAAACACCTGAAAGTGTGCACCCAGTCAGTGTGAACAACCCAAACTGAAATAAAACTTCATCTACTTTTGCAAAAACAAAATACAGCAACTCCAGCGGTCAGTGAGGTACAGGACCTGCAACAGTGATCACTCTGATGAACAATCCTTCAGACCTTCCCAAAGAGCAAACCGGCCCTACCATCTGAAAAGTTGTTGAATTCAGTATAATTCTTTATCTAATTCCACTCAACCATTTAATTTTAACGAAAGCATTCTAAACAACATTTAATACCATTTCAGTAAGGAGGTTTTTATAAAATAAGAAAGGAATCATCATAATTTTTAAAGTACTAACCCCTTCTGCCTTGAAAATTGACTACTCCTTTAAATAAATTTTAAAAAACATTTATTGGACTATGGGGTTCTGCTTCTCCGTTACCTTTAAGGCCAGTTTAGTTTTCTTATTCATATGAAAAAATGTTCTGGACTCAAAGTCAAACCTGCTAAACCCCAATAATGATCTGGTCTGTGTTGCCCACATGCTTTTACTGACCCAGATTTCTGGTCTGAAACAAAAGGACAGTGCCATGTCAGTTGATATGACAGTTTCAGCCTTGTTCTTTAACACATTTTGGTCCTGGTATGAGTTAGTTGCCTTCATTATGAAAAATTTCTTTTCTGTGCTGTTTACTGCTTTAATATTCTAATACTGTAGTATGAAACAACAGCAAAACTTCCCTACCACAAACACCCCTAAAGAAGGGGCAGGTGTTTAGTCAAGGAAGAACAGACATCAAAATTTATCATTTAAGTCTCTGCCTATTATATGTGAATATCTAAAATTATACTTTCTTTCTTTGTACCATACACATTTCATACAACCAAAGCTTCATGATTTAGCAAAAATTCAAAATGTGGCAGAAAAGTTTTATATGAAACTAAAATGTAAATTGTTTTTTAAAATAGAAAATGGAGGGTTTTTAATTATTTTCTATGACCACACCATGAAATACAGTCATATACATTTAAACTAGAGTTACCAGGTCCCCAGTTTTATTACAGTTGCTTTTAATGGAGTTCCCTTCAAATTAATCTGCAGCAGATTAAACTATTCAGTATACTAAGACATTAAGTTAAAACTTGGTTTCCCTGAAGAAAAAAAAAAAAATAGCTGCAACAAGTGAACTAAAATGCTGTGTAGAATGATGTTATAACACTTGTTAAAGTGTTTATGAGTTTTGAAGGAAGCATGTGTTGGAAAGGATTATCCAAAAGCAGGAGTGTGCTTCCTCCCCAGTCAGCAAATCCCAGCATTAAAACTGACTATCACTAATACCTCAGAAATACCTGTGCATACTTTTTGTGTACTAAGATGTCTTAGATATGCTGCCAGAACAGGTCCTAACAAAACAGAGTTAGACTCAACCATCAAATCTAGTGATCTTCCATTTTCACAATTTATACAGTAGTATGTTTTATACATCAAAACAGAAATGATCTGATATTACAGTAACAAAAAACCTATGCTATTTTTTCAAATTGCTGAGAATGACTATGGTACAAAGCCTCTCTTTTCAAAATAACAGCTGTTTGTATCCTGCAGGAAAGAGAAGAAAACAAATTGGGCTTTTGGATTCCAGCAGGGGTTCAGCAAAAGGCATAAAGAATTGGCAAATTTCAGAACACTGCCTTAACACATACCTGCAACCAGGAGATCTTCTGTTTGTAAAACAACAGCAAAAATTAGGGGAGGGCAGGAGGGTGTAATAGTGTGACTTGAACTGACAAACAAGGTGTTGATTCCAGACCATATGTATAGAATTCTCCCCCAGAAACCGAAAGAACAGTCACAGAGTCCATCTGGTCTCCGTGCTGCAGAATAAAGCCTCCTTTGCTCAAAACACTGAGTGCAGCACATGTATGCGATTCAACTTCACCTTCCTGTGATTATGATAGTACATTCTCCAGCAAGCCTGTCTTATCCCTTGACAGTTGCCGAGTGATCTGGGCAGGGGCAGCTCTCTCCCTGAGCCAGTGGCACGTTAATGGACAGCAGCACCGCACAAGATGTGACAGGGCAGCCGAGCACGAAGTTTATCTTGCATTTCTTCCGTACACTTCCCAGGCCACTGCATAAATGTCAGCACTTAGTGAAGTTGATTCTCCCTATCTAAGCAGCCTTGCTAAAGCTATGACAGTGATTCCTGTTTGAAACGTTATTCTGCATTCCAAACCAGGCCAAGATTGCATTAACTGAGGAAGGAAAGCATAGTCAATAACTCCTCCGAAATTATGCCACATCTTCACTTGAGGAATGACTGGATCGAATTCACTGAGCTCTGTGATCCAAAAGAAAGGTGTGAGAGAAAGGTTGATAAGAAATTGAGAATACATGACCTCTATTTCCTTACATCTCTTTTGCCATTAAATATACCAAGTAATTAGTGCGTTGTTATAAAATACTATTGAGGCGGTCTGAATAGTCTTGTAGTTATTTAATAAATTACTCAGCAAAAGAGTGAATTTAGCCAGGTGTCCACCAGTGAGGAGACTGCTAATGAACTGATATCCAGGCAGGCAGCAATTACCCTTCTCCTCCCAGACGAGAAGAACATCTCTATTCCAAATGTGTTGGTAAAGAAGTAAGAGCTACAAATTATGTCTCTTCCAGTAGGAAGTAATTTGGAATGGCATAGCAATCAACCTAAAGATTTCAAATAATGTGAACTAAACACAAAACAAGATAAAATAAAGAATCTGTGCTTTATGAAGAGAGTGAACTGGCTTCAGAAATAAATTTCCAGCTGGGACCAGATTGCAAATGCTTTTATTCACTCTGCAGGAGTGGTTATTCACGCGAACAGTCCCTGCAAAGCCAGGGAAACACTCACATGAGCATGTAGTCACGACTGTGAACATGGAGCTTGCCATCTGACCTTCAAAAGCAACACAATCTTGTGATGCTTTTACTGAAAATACCATAGGGACATTGGAGATGTGTTTATTTTCCTTAGACATGATTTTGCTGTCATTTCATGTATTATGTTTTAGGAGGAAATTAGCTGATTTAATATTAATTTATGGAGAGTTTTAATTCTTCCACATTTGATCAAATTTCCAGGTTGGTGTCTCAGCAACAGATTTGTAGTGAACAGGATGCTGGGATTGCACTCAGTTTGGCTTTTTGGATGCCCAGCCATAAGGCAGACTTGCCATGGCCACCTGAGGCTGAGGCTTTGCTGACGGCATCCACCCACCTGAACATCACAGAAGTGTGGACACAAAGGCAACCAAAAGACTCCCCATGGTGAGGAGGAATCAGGGATTCCTGCAAGAGTGTCCAAACAGCTCTGCATCCTCAGTTTAATGACCCACTAGGGAAGGGATGCATTTAGAATCTCACTGCTCTGATTACAAGAGTTTTACATAAAGGCTGAAAAAAAAATATAATAAGTACAATTGGTGCCCTAAGGGGAAAATTTCAAAAGCACATACATGATTTAAGTGCAAAGCTGCGAGAAGCAGTTAGAGGTAATATCCAAAACTGGAATCCAAGCCCAGGACAAGAGGTGATCTGGCACCCAAAGGCCAGAGGTCAGGCTAAATACCAAAGGTCAAGAGCCCTGAAAAAGGTCCTGGATGCAAGCCAAAGGTAACAAAATTATCATTTTCAAATAGCCACACACCTCAGCTACTGAGTAGTCAGAGAACAAATGTAGATGCTTCCTTAAACAGCACTGGTGTTAACACTGAGAGCATTCCCAGGCTGACCATAGCCACCATGGCTGTGGACTCGCTGAAAGGGTCAGCCCAGTCACCAGTCTTTACTAGCCACCACTGAGGCCAGTCTGAGTCAGCCAGATCCAGACTAAAGCTGGGAACAGCTCCCCTAGATTACACAGATGACTGAAGCCCGTGGCAGCCACACACATATCTACAAAGTTTCCCACTGGAAAAATTAAGTTATGCAGATTTGTAAAGCTCCTTTCTAGCATAAGCTCAGTGGAAATGCAAACAAATACAGTTCCAGATGAAATATGAGGGAAAAAATGGGCCCCAAAGAGACTATAGAGGCCTCAAAAAACCCTGAACTAACAGAAGATCTTGTCACAGATCTACATTTCAATTGCCTTTTTCCTCTATTACCTTTTTGCTGATTACAGCAGAAGTCTATAAACAGGCCTTGCTGCTGCTGCTGCTGTATCCCTTTGTCTAGATATAGACAAGCAAGACATTCTCCTCTGATTATTTTACAAGGGAAACATTTTCTAGTGTTAGCTTATTTTTAATGAAAAACGGTAACAAAAGGATCAAAAATAACCTTTTAATGTATAAATTAAAATAATAAATTCATCTTAATGTCCCATTGTATACCTCATTAGCACATCCTCTGGAGAACACTTGATGGCTTTGGGAGCATTTCAAGAACCAGTACAATGTTGCTTAGAACTACGATTAAGAGAAATCTTAAATAATAATCTCAGTGAACAGTTTGCAAATAGCCCATATACCAGAATACATTTTTGCAAATATTAATAATTCAATTCTGACTAGAGATGCAAATAAAAAATCAACTTAAAGGGAAAGAATATAGACAATGTCTTTATTTTCCTCTCTGAAGTTTTTCAAGGCTATAAAGAACTAATACGGATTCAAGTAAGTTTAGTAAGTCTCTCTGTTTGCTGCCATGATGGTAATAAAATACACTTGTACAATTACCTTCATTGTTATACATTTATTTTTTCCTTTCTCAAAGTGTTTGACAAAGTGCCATTATTCTGGCAGTCATGCTTTCCTGGTAAAGCCAGTGTTTCAGTTACCAGCTTTCACTTGCACTGGGTTTCATTAGTGAGTCTTTAACTGTTTAAACTCAAACAAATAGTTACAACCCTTCAAACCTCTCAGCAGCTGGCTTGGTGCCACCAAGCCACGGACAGCACTTTGCAGAAGTGTGACCACTAAAGAAGCACCAAGAAGTAGGCTAGAGCCTATAAAAGGAATATCTGGGGCTGGATAAATGTAAAAATCCTGATATTACACAATATTAGGGGGATTTTCTAAAGGAACAAGAATAACCCTTTTAACTTAAGCATTCCCCACAGCTGTTTGTAAGCCAACAGCGTTGCCTGGCTCTCATGTCACAGAAGCTCATGAATCACATAGCAGCCCTGAAGTACTAAATCTTAGACATTTACACAGCCAACTTGGCCAGCTCCCCACTACAGCTGGAACTTAAGACCAAGTCCAAAAAAAACCAAACCAAAACAGAACATAATAGGAGAATCTTACCAAAACATATGTCCATGATACTACCAGTCAAACAGTCCCCTTCCCACACAAATACACTACAAAGACATGCCTGCTTTTGTCTCCTAAGATCTTCCCTCAGTGTGAGCTCCCCTGCTACTCCTGTGTGGACACTCTTGCTACCAAGGGCATGAGGAAGAGCCTTTCCCTCAGGTGGTCCCTTGCTCCCTTTCTATGCACTGCAGGTGCACCATGAGCTCTCCCTCTGTATCCATCTTACCTCCTAGACACAACCACCCCAAATATTTACATTAAAAATCCATCATGAAAATTGAGCTGATCAGAATTTTTCTTAATCCAGTAAAAGATGCCAGTTTTATCTCAGAGTGAAAACATTTTACAGAGGCAAAATTTTGTTCTACCTTTTGGTAGTTGGTTTTGAGTATTTTCTGTTAGGGTAAATGGTGGACTCTGGCCACTCCTACCCTGTAGGACAGCTCATCACTTCTGGAACTCCATTCTCCTGGTTGACAGGTCTTTCCTGTCATGGAAGTGTCATGCTTCCTAAAAACACCCCGCCTCTGTCTGAGCAGTGTCAGGTGCACACAGGGACAGGGAAACACCAGCACGGCAAGCTTCGCCTCCCCATCCCTCATTTCTGCACCAGCTGTCAGCAGCCACAGATTGCACTCAGGGGCAGAGGAGGAGCTGGGCAGGCAGGCAGGCACTGTGTCACTCTGGGACTGCAGAGCCCAGCTCAACGTGCCAGCTCTGGAAGGCGTCACACCAGAAGGAAAAAGCAAGAGGAGATGAGGTCCTTCAGCTGTTTGTGCATATGTGCATTGTTTACACTGCAGCTCTCCAAGTCTGTTACATTTAATTGTTTTGAAAATCACATGGTTTGTACCAACTTTAGACAAGGTAGTAATTCTGAAAACGAGAAATAGTTGTACTGACCACGAGAGTCTTGAAAGAACCTATTAGAGCCTGTCATAAAAACTGGAACTCAAGGTGCTGAAATAATTATTTGAGATTATTACAATCTATTGGAGAGATGTTCATCAGCTTGCCAATCCTTACTTGACAAAATACATCACCCCTACATGAGCTCTTTATGTTTAGCATTTCCATGCACTAATTCCACATGAAAAGTAATTTTATCGTGATACACCACTGGGAAAAAAATTATTGTATGAATGCAATGGATTATTCCAACACACAACATATTAGTTCTTTTTTCCTTTGAAAACATACCAAAGCAAGCAACCTAATTTGTAGATTAATTTCTAAAGTTACATTTGTTTTCAAGGTGAAAATTCAGTAAATCTGTGCACAGAATTTTGTAGAAAATTTTGTAGGAAATAGCTGACAGCCATTTTTCTTTACACGCATCACTGCAAACAATCCATTCAAAATTAATTAAATAAGATGCTGCTGCTTTTGTTGTTTAACGACTCATTACGATCAGATCATTTATTTTCTAACACCGGGGCCAAGGGACATGAGGTACCAAAATTAAAAGTGCAACTGCACTTCTACCACAGCCCTTCAGGCCTGAGTTCCAGCCGTGTCTTAGCTAAGCTCTGTTCCAGTTTGGTTTGCAAATTGCCTCAATACAGTGTGTGAATGCCTTCCCCTTGGAACGTCCTTCCTGTGCCACTCCTCACACATCCACAGGGCTCCCCTGAGGATCTTCATCAGACAACTTTATGGCTCTTTCCTGAGTGACTGAAGCAAAGGAATTCTCCATTAGCTGGAACTTAATTGGAGGAAAAAGGCCAAATAAGAGGTTAGGATCCCATCCTATTTATTTCCTTAGTCACAATGCAATTGAGCTTCCCTTTTCACCAAGAATTGTGACTCCTTCCCACCTCTGCTAGCCTGCTTTCCTCACCCCATGCAGGAAGGCCATCCAGAGCAGGTGCATCTGCCTCAGAATTCGATTTCAAAGCAGGAACACATTATGGATTCTTGACTGCAACTGACAGAGGCAGAATTTAGCACACAACGCACATTCAAACCATGTAGTTTATGTCACTGAATGCTCTTGGACAAGATACCTGCTGGCAAAAGCTGCCAAAGCAAAGAGCAAGGGACCTGTGTGCTCACAACAGGAATTAAGGGATGCTGTGCCCAGGCTCTCACTACACCTGTGCTTGTTGCTGTTTGCAGCCCAGACCCAACAGGAAGATGAGACCCACAGAAGGCGTTGGTTGACACTGTGGGGCTCCAGGACACCCACCCAGCCAGAGCAGAGATCCAAACCTGCTCCATTGTCCTGGTGACAGCACCCAAAGCAGCTGCTGCCCTCACCTTCCAATGGGGTTCTGTGATCCTTCAGCAACCCACCAGCCTTCCCCCGGATGAGTGAAATATCACCAGAATGCCTACTGCTGATATTGCTCCTCAAAAAAGTATTTCAATAAAATTTACAATGATGAGTAAATACATTGTACTCGTTTAATGGCTGGGAAAATGAAGGTAGAGAGAGCTGCAGTGCTTTAATAACCTTTGAAATGAATGTATGTTTACTGATTCCCATTCCTCTGACACTGGAAAACCCAAGAAGCATCAAAAGCAGCCCAAACCACTGAGCTGTTTTGCATTTTATTCGTTTCCAGTCACATCTGAAACCCCTAGAAGCTATTTACTCTCAGAATCATGTTGCATCTTCCTTATTAGTACTCTACCACACCAAGAAAAGCCTATTGAAAAATACACATTTGCTCATAAAAAATTAATCTAACCTATTTTTGAGATGACTGCTCCAATGTTTGCATATTTTGCAAGAAGATAAAATATTTTAAATAAAATATTAAAATAAAATATTAAAATAAAATACTGAATACCAAAAATAATATTAATAAATATATTAAAATGAAATATTTTAGAGGAATTCTGACTTGCTATTTTACAGCAAGGCTTCAGAGATAAAGCAGCATAGAAACCCACATTTTAAAATTTATGTGATGGTCTCCATATTTACAAGACCAGATACATGGAGGTATCAAAAGAGGCTCAGGAATAAAAGGATACTTTAAGAAGACAAAAATATAAGTACACAATAATGCCATAAAGCTGATACAGTATATTTAAGGTAGATAACCCAGTAATTAAAAACTGGCTGAGTTAAAAACTAATATGATTCTACTAAAGTAGCTTTCTCAAGGCTCAGGGTTACTCAAAGCTCAGGGTTACTACTATGATGCACAATTATTCCTAATGTATTTCTCAATTCTGTACAGAGTAGGTCCTTGTTAATCTACTTATCTTTTTTTTTTTTTTTTAAGTACAAGGAGTACAAGGGGACTTTTGTACGAAGAGACCTAGGGGAACAGGCTACTCTGTGACAGTAATTGAATATTTTTTTCCTAATGTTATTATAGCAATAAAACAGCAACTACATGCAAAATCAAATAAGCATTTGAAAATCACTGATGGTGCACTTTTGCTACTGCACTATTTTGTGCAATGAATATTTGCAATGGAGTCCATTTTCAGCAATGAAATTAGCACAGTCTAATATATTCAACAACAGGCCTTGAGGCTACAGCCAGATAAGAAGTGGCTAAAGACGTATGTTCAAAGCCCAATGTATTATATTAGCACAACAATCAATACAAATTAGGCTGCACACCTGCATCTAATGAACTTATAGAGGTTGCGATCACTGAAACGCTTGTATTCAAAAATAAGTTGTATTTAAATTTTTCTACAAATTTACTCAGGAAAAACACATTACTGGATATGACGCAAAATGCAGAGTCTCGGGAATAACATTTTCTCTCTAGTTCTGATTTACAATGATAAATTTCTCTCTTTACTCTGTCAGTGACAGATTATAACTAACGGTGAACATGATATAATTTTTGAGCTGAACCTCTGTGCCCTAGTTTAAAAAAATCATTTTACCTATCTAATTTCACTACCTACCTTTGTCAGAGAAGAGCTGTCATATTTTGATGCAAATTCCAGCAATTTACATGTTTCAAGCTGGCAGGCAATGTCTTCCTAGAAAAACTTCCCACCCTTCCACAATCTCCTGTGAAATGGCAAACCAGGATAGAAAGATAGAGGAGATTGGATTACCTGTCTGCACCAGATCATTGTTTCTAGGAGATAATCCATAAATGATTAATCCTTCTAATGTCATTGAGCAATGTAAGGAGGGCTGCCTGTGACCTATTTCACCCTCTTATACTGTTATTGTAGGAGCAGCTTTACTGTATAAATAAAATGACTATTTTAATTCTCTTGTTTTTATCGAATTGTAACTGTAATGTAATGATTCTCCTGTTTCTTTCAATATTATTTTAGCATCTCTTGGAAGGACCATAACTGTTGGTAATACTCATATCCAAAATGTCAGTGGACACACAGATGGCTAACTTTTTTTTTTGTCATTTTCATTGTACTTTAATAAGTTACTTTATTTCAGAAAGTGTTGTTTTTAATGTTTCGTGCTTCACATTTTCTAGAATATTTTTCCACAACTGTATAAGGAGGAAAAAAAGAAAAATGAAAGTCATCAATTTCTTTACAGAATCATTACTGCACTTATTTCATGACAAAGAAATTTCTAGTTAAGTTCACATTTCAGAATTGCAACAGCTGAGAAACTCAGAGGCTATGCAAAGTACTTCTGTGTTATCTCTATTTTATACAGAGCATGGAAATAGGAAAAAATCCCATACCTACAGCTGGGTAAGTCAGTAGTCACAGAACAATCTTCCTAAACCTTGTTATTTCCATGTGATTAATCCTGCTAAACCTGGAGTCCCTTTACACACCACCCTATCCTATCAATTTTAATTGTTTAGATTAACTCTGCTGCCTATAGCACTGTTAACATGTAGCAACTTCAAAAACTGCCTCTGAAGACGGAAAAAGATTTTGCAGTATTGGAGGTTGGGAATTTTCTCCATCCTGTTGCTAGGGAACCTTAACGACTGGGTACTTAAGAGACAAAAGATTGTGGCTGGGTGGAGTCAGGGGACAAAAGCACCTGACCTGTTGGTAACTGGACTTGCTCGTGGGACATCAGAGGAGATGGTTTGGTTTTTTCGCTGCAACCACAGGAGCCCAGCTCGGCGCTGCCCTGTTTTTTCTTCATTGCTGGGTGAGCTTTCATTTGGGAAAAAAGTACGGGATCCCAACCTATTCCCCACAACTCCTAAAGTGCGCGCCTCCCCTGGCTGTGTACAGCAGCTGCCATGGGGGAGCCCAGCTACCGATGACCTGCATCCTGCGCTCTGCCACCGCTGCAGAGTTCCTGCCACCTTTAGCTCGCCGGCACGAGTGAACCAGCTCTGCTGTCCAGCTTGCTGCTCCGAGGTTTCCCGCTGCAATCTATTTCACCATCGAGCTGCCCTGCCATCCGCTCCGTCCGCCATTATTCGCCTCAGGAGGAGACCTGAGCTCGCGCCACAGCGCCCCCTGCAGGTGCGGGAGCCATGGCCCCTGCCCTGCCGGGAGCCCAACAGCGCCCCCTGCCGGCCGTGACCGTAACTGCACCAAAGGGCAGTGGGGTGGTGTCTGGCAGCCCAGAGAAAGCTGCCACTGGGTTTTCTGTTTTGTTTGTTGTTGCTACTGTTGTTGTTGCTTGTTTTCCTCATTATAGATACTGTAAAGAACTGTTATTCCTTTTCCCATATCTTCTCCTGAAAGCACTTGATTTCAAAGTTATAACAATTTGGAGGGAGAGGGGTCATATCCTCTATTCTAAGGGAGGTTTCCACCTTCCTTGGCAGACACCTGTCTTTCAAATCGAGACACATAGCTAAAAATAAGTATCTGTCACCATGAATATGCAATAAGGTACCTGTGGCTGCAGCATAAGTGCAGAAAGAGCACACTGCAAGTTGGAGCTATTAGGAAAGGCTTCTGATCCACTTGGCACCCCAAAGAGCAGAACAACTGCCAGGGAAGATCATTACTTGAGCACTTTATACCATATTTATATAAATGAGGAAAATGCTCAAGTAATGCCACCTGTGAAATAAAAGGATTTTTCAAATAAAATGGCAGCACCTGCAAAATTTTAGCATCCCTGCCCCTTGTTTTTTTAACCACTTGGAGAATTAAAATGCAAAACAGAAGTTCATTAAGTTATTACGGAAGTTATCATCAGGACAATTTGCCCTATCTAGAATAATTTTTCCCCTATGCTCAAAATAAACAGAATTATAGCTATTATCACTGAAATTTAGGGTATAGCTACCAATGCAATTACTAATCAATACCCCAGAAATTGCCTGCTATTACCATTCAAGGAAAACATCTGCAAACAAACCAACAAAAGTGTCATTTGCAAAACAGCTCATGAAACCAGGAATTTCTGACAATTGTTTCAAATAGAAAACTGCAAAGATAAAATATGAACTCTTATGAGTCATTCAGATTTGCAGGACTCACTGGATCCTAATTCAGCCTGGAGTAATAACAGAAAATGCACTGACTGGGAGCACTGGCTGCACTTCTCCCTCATCTGAACTGCAGCAATAGATCGTTTGCTGAGAGTTTTCAGCCAACAAAGGAAAAACAAAGGGACTGAAGAATGAAGACTTTTTCTGTAGGAAGTTCAAAGGAGTGACTGCAGCTCGAATAAGCTTGGAAATATGTTAAGTAATCTACTGTGTAAAAAGAGGGGCCAGAAAAACAATTTGTATAACAGAACTGCCAACAGCAGAGCAATAGAGAGACCCAGCCACGGTGCCACAAGCAAATGGAAGAGTAAAAGAGGGTCTTTATTACTTCATCTTCCTTAATATTAATATATATTAAGCAGACAACAGTGCTTAGGGTAATAAATTATCATAACCTGTCCTATAAAACCTCAGCAGAATAACTGAACTATAAAACATGATGTCCTCTTCACTTGTTGAAACAAAAATGGAATCTGTCCCACTCACAGAGAAAACATGGAAAGGACATTTTGTGCATCATCCCACTTGTGTCTGGTTCCAGGCAAGAATTGGGAACAGGGAGTGAGAGATTAACATTTCCCCAGCACAGCTCTGAAGAGGGCCAGGGAGATTCACACCACACAACACTCACACCACACGCCTGAGCAGCTACAACTTTCCAGTGTACCCTGAATCGCAGCCTGACTCTGCCTGGACATACATTTTGTTGTGCTTCAAGGCTGAGGAGGCAGGTGACAGGCCACGTATCATTCCTGTTACAAAATATTTTATTCTAATGCAATAACGGTGAAGGTGGGCAAGGAGAATAAATTCATTGGAATGCAAAACTGGAATTAGCAGATGAAGGAGGAAAACAATCCATAACCAGAAACTACCACTTTGCTTCCTTTTTTGCTGCTCTTTGTGTTTCACTTTTAATTCAAGATGAAGCCAAAGAGTTTTCACAACTGAGAAGATCTCACACAGCAGAAAGCTTCCTTTGACAATAAGTTTTTAAATTTGAAAGACACTTTTGCTTTACAGTAATCTTGCAGAAAGCAGCAGTTTGGCACAGATGTTTAAGATGCCATTTAAAACCAGCTCTTTAAAAAAGTTTTTGTCCTTTTCTTTCTGTTTCAGTTGAGCTCTTAGAATTTTGTTGCTCTATAAAATAGTTTTCAAACTTTAATTTCCTCTTACTGTCTTTTTCTAATACAGACTGTTAGTGAATAATGAGACATTTTACATCAAGGTATTTTTTGATATCAGAAGTATTGTTGTTTACCCTTTAAGGACAAATACTACTAAAAGAACCAGTGAAAACCCAAATTTTATGGATTAGACTAGGCTTTCCTGTGACTAAACCATTAGAAGGACTTAGACAATTTATGGAGCTCTAAGACATTCCATATTATTTTTATTGGGGTTTCTTACTGATGGTTAGGTCCTGGGATTTAGGGATGAGTTCCCAGCATGAAGTTTTGTGTCTAAATTACTTTTTTCCTAAGAAATTAGTTTTTACTTTATACTAGAACTGTGTGACACCAAAACAGGTAAATTAATGTTCTGCCCCAACAGCTTTACAGTGTAAAAAATTATATTATACTGGAACTTGATATTTCCACTTCTTGTCAGAAAGACTTTTTATGGAACCACACAACTGCTGGATCCTTGTTTACACTTTGTGCATTAAATGTCAGCCATTGTGAGAAAGGACTATACTGTAAAGCTGTATTAAAATCAGAGGTTTGTCCACCTGCAACAGAGCACAACATGACCTGTGGTAATACAGAGCATAGCAGACATTCTTTCAACTCTCAGGAGGGTCAGGAGCTTGCCACAAACATAGCTTTGTTTCGAAATTAACAATTCTGGTTTTTTCCTGTCAGATTGCACAAAACGCTACATATATGCTTGAACCTGAGTGATCTTAGAAGTAAATCATGCCTTGGTCCTGATGAATGTTCTATAGTTTCCGGTTTCTAAAATCCACCAGTAATTGAAAAAACTGCAGGATAAAGCTCCGTGCACTGCAAGTTACTTTGTTCTTGTTCCAGCAAATGCAGATATGTATTACATAGCACTTTACATATGACAATTTACTGTCCTATGTACCTTTACTTTACCTGAGAAACATACCTGTGTATGTTTATTACAGCTGGGAGTAATACTTAATGCCCAAATTCTTCTAAAATATTGAAGAGTCCATATCCCCCTGCAAACTGTGAAATACTCCTGTACCAGAAGCTGACAGGCATGGGTGCAAACAGCATCACCCGCAAAGTGCTGAAAGATAATTCCTGAGCCTGTGACCCAGCTCATCGCACTTCATAAGCCAGCCTGCAATAAACTCCGGAGCCTTTGCATTACTAACAGAGTACATAAATAATAACAAGATGCGCAGGCCAGCCCTCAGCCCGGCCCACGCATGTCGGCGAGGGCGCGACCCCTGCCCAAAGCCCACGAGCCCGAGGCCCTGCCGAGGATCCACAGCCTCGCAAGCTCAGTCACCGCAGTTGGGAGGGGGGACACCAGGGACCCGGGAAAGAGCTGCGAGTCCCGAGTTGAGAAGAGGGGATCCGGCGGGGCGGGGCGGAGCGGAGCGGGGGCCCTGACCGGCGGGCGGAACGGCAGGCGCAGACCGGTCGATCCGGCCGGCGGCGGGGCCGGGCGCGCCGGTGCACCAACGCAGTTGTTGCCGTTCCGCGGGCGGGGCTGCCCAGATCCAAGATGGAGGCGGCGGGCAGAGCGGGGCAGGAGATGAGCTTGGCGGCCTTGCGGCGGCACGACCCTTTCATCACCGGCATCGCCGACGTGACCGGCCAGGTCGCTCTCTACAGCTTCAGCCCCAAGGACAACGAGTGGGTGAGTCCGGCAGGGCGGGCCCAGCTGTGCCCGCGCCCCGGTAGCTGCCTGGCCCGGCGCGTCTGCACGGGACCCACGCGGGTCTGCGCTCGCCCAGGGGAACGGATGGGGTTTGGGCGCGTTTGTCCCGCTTATGCCGAGGGAGAGGAGAGGGAAGGAGAGTGAGAGAGGAGAGGAAGAGGAGAAGGGGTAGGGAGGAGAAGAGGGAGAGGCGAGGCCGTGTGTGCTCTCGGGGAGGCGGTGCCGTTCTCCCTCTGATTGGGGGAGCGCTGGAGCTGGAGAGTGCTTTGGCTTCTGGTGGCCATTGACTTTTTCTCTTTTTAAGTGTACTTTGTTGTTGGTTTGTGCCTGTTGCACAGACCCCTAATTCAGCAAGAGGAGAATTTAAGAGACGTTGGTGTTCGTCATTGCGTTAAAACACAGTTTTGGTTCACCCACTGAGTTCACCACAGAGCTATAAAAATGGGAATACGGGGAGCTTCACGTTGTCATGTGCAGTCCTGAAGCTGCACGAACTTTCTGCGGTGGTGGGTCACAAGCCTGTGGTGAGGGTTGCTGTGGAAGCTGCAGTATGAAACAGAGCCATGGGTCATGGTTATATCGTGCTGTGCTGCTGTTGCTGTCCTTGGAGTAGCCCCGTGGAACACAACCTATCCGATATTTGGAGACTGCCCCGGCAGGCTCAGCATGGGAAGGTTCTGGAACGCATGTGATCATCATTGAAAACATGAGCAAAGTCTTTTGAAAGTGGGTTTAACTTCCTAATATCTCTAATTTTAAAAATAGGTAGTTTCTGAAGATAGGAGATCATATTTTTAGACCTGTTATGTCAAACCACATGGAAAGAGAAGGATATTTTAAGTCTCTGTAATTAAAACACTATACAAAACCTACATAGCTGTGTGAGCAAGCACATCCCTGAAATGTATTTGTTGTCTTTTGTAGGAGAAAACCGACATAGAAGGGACCTTATTTGTGTATAAAAGGTAAGGGTTGGTGTGTTGTTTTGGGTTGTTTGTTGAGGGGAGTGGGGGTATAGTAGTGGTGATTGTTTGTTTTCCTTCATTAAGGAAACAAATTCCAGATGGCTTCATGCAGAGCTTTCATTCTCATCATTACTTACTTGTCCAGCTGTTAACTGCTGTGTACTCACTCAAAAAGAAAAAAACTCTGCATGTGGGTGAATAACTCTGTCAAAAGCCCATAAAAGCACTGCTGAAAAAGCATAAAACTTGAATGCTACATATGTACCCATCAAAAACTAGTTTATGGAGCTTATTTTATTAATCCAATAGTATTTGTTAGTGCATTGAGTTTGTTAAATGCCAAGTTGCCCTTGTCTCCTATAAACCATGAAGTTGATCATGAAAACAATAGAGATGAGAAATTAAATAATCTGTTCTAATTTACTCCTGGAAAACAGCATAAATTTTTGTAAATGCATGAAGTTTCCCAAAAGCTGGAGATCTTGTACTCTCTGGTTTTGGGGGCTATTTGATTTCCTCATCAAAACTGTGAAAGAACTTTCCAATTCTCTAGGATGGGTAAAAGGGGTGAGGAAGAGAACCAGCACATAAAATCAATCATGAGTTGAAGTTTTAAATTACAGGCAAATAAAAAATCTAAGTGAAATAACATTTTGTTGAAGGTAGGAAGTAGAAATAATGCAGACTTAACCCATTCTCAAGCAGACTGTTATAGTTTGATCATTACAATATTTTATCCTGGCGCTACGTAGGGATTTGAGTAACCAGTTTCTGTTACTTTAGCTCCCAGATTGGAAATACTTAGTGTAAGAAAGTGAACCAAACTTAAAAAAACACTCAAACAAAATAAAAATCAAAGCAACAAAGCTAAAGCTTTCAGTGTAACTCAGTGATTTCAAACAAGTTCTGTTAGGTGCACTAAGAGACCAACTTGTGATGGTAAGGTTTGTTTACCCTGTCCTTGGAAGCTCTTCAGAGATTTTTGTTGTCAATTTTACATAATTGTAAAGGTAGCCACATTGTTACAGAACTCTTAATATTTACCAGCTAATTGTGTCTGCATTTTAGCCTGCCTTCACTGTGCTGCTGTTGTTGATTATACACCTGCTTACAGGCACAGCTGAGTGCTGACAGGACATTCATGCAGAGAAGAGAAAACGGATCTAAAACTATCTTGAACTTTCAATGCTTGCTCAGTGTCTTCTTTTTCCACCTGGTGTCCAGCAAAAATCTAGATAATAAAAATTGCTTCACTAAGCAATACAATTCTGAATTATTTAATATGTACTTTCAGGATACTGGGTTAAATCCTTATTTTCAGAGTCTCCCTTTAGGAAGAAAGTACTGTTTATGGTTCCCCTGTAAGTGTATTTTGTGCTATTTAGATAGCAGCTCTTTTTTATTGTCATGTCTATTTATAGTAAGGTAGTGGTGCTGTGTACATGGTTTGGTTTTTCTCTTCTAAAAAAAAAATTGTAAAATGCCTCAAAACTGTCTTATGTCAAGTATTGAGTACATTTGCATTTTAATGGTGGATCTGCCCTAGTTTTTTAAAATAGATTTTTCAGAGGCATGTCTTTGATTCAGCAGTTTAACGGTGTAGAACTGTAATGTTAATCCTAATCCTACTTTGAGGTAAGTGTGGTTTAAAATTGAAATTAGGTGGCATGCCAAGAAATGGCATAGAAGAGCAACTGTGAGAGCTTCAGCACTGCTAAAGCTTCACATAATAAAGCAATGAAAATTTGAAGATGAATTTGTAACTTGGTTTCAGGAAATGATTTATGTTGATAAAGGTATTAATCCTTGGTTTTGTTTTAATTGAAACAATAGGTCAGCTTCTCCTTACCATGGTTTTACAATAGTGAATCGACTGAATATGCACAACCTGGTTGAACCAGTAAATAAAGATTTGGAGTTTCAGCTCCATGAACCTTTTCTTCTCTACAGAAATGCTAGCTGTGAGTATAACTTTCTCTAATCCCAGTAAACTTCAGGTTCAGTGTTATAACCTAGATCACTTCTGATTCTTGTGATGTCTGTTTCAATTATAATGTAATGGGGCAGGTTCCAGTGAAATACCTGGTGATCTTTTATGTTTACTATGCTAAATTTACTTAAATAGCTGTGCTGTTATATTATGACCACTGCCTGCTTTCAATTAAAAGAGAATATAATACCAAAGTGCGGTATTGCTCTCTTCTTTTTAATTAATGGTCTGAGAGGTTTAATATAAACGTATCTCCCTCCTATCAGCATGTCCCCTTGAGTTACAGATGGGATCACTTCTTTGGCTGTGCTTCGGTGTACCTAATAGACCAGTCAAATGTTAATCCCTTCCTCTTTTCCCCTTGCAAGGCCTCTGGGATCTGTAAGAAGTAGGGTAGATGCCATCATGTTGACAAAGAAGAACTTAAGATGGAAAATGTCCAATGCAGTTAGTATGTCATTAGCTATTTTCTCAGGTGCCACAAATAAACTGCAGATGAATTTTTGTACCCTCTGTTAGTGTTCACTTTGTTCAAATACAAGCTTAAAACCATTGAAAATGGCACCTAAGGTTTTTATTTAAATTTCCACACCACTAACTCCCTTACATTTTACATTAAACTGTTTTGATTTGGATTATTTTCCTTACACAAGGTTTTCCAAATTTTCTGTCCTCTGAAAGAGTTAGAAAACAAATTATATGGTTGAATTGTGTTAAAGCTGTTTTCCTCTATTTGCATAGTATTTGTGAATTTGCAGGCAAATTTGCATTTGCAGACAAATTTCAACATGTGTATGTTTTATTTGTATGGGTAGATCAGGGGATTCTTGTCCAAGTTCTCTTCATGCGGAAGGATCTCCACTTCTGCTCAGTTGCCTGCTGGCATGAGAAACCTTTGCATTTTTGGAACTAAGTCAGATCAGAACTTTAATCCAGTGGTTAATGTAATGTGTATCTCCAAGGGCTTAATGTCATGTGTCTCTAATGGCTTAAGGTGAAGTCGTTCTGAGAACACTTAATGACTGAAAGAGGCTGGACTACTAGTTTGTGTAAGGAAAAGATGCTTGTTACACAGCTCTGTGCTTGTAGAGTGGCTTTTATTGTGTCCTTGAAGAAATCTACTGTCATCGTTAGAAACTCTTTATGAGTAAGTTGCCCTGTTAAGGTTGCAGAGTGATGGAATTGCTGATTCTGTTTCCTTAGCTTACAGATGGGGGAAGGCTCAGACTATCTGGTAAAAGCTTAAAATCGTGTTTGTTAATAGTGCTGTTTGGCAGAGACAAACGTACTTTGTGCCTCTGTAGTCAGTAACAAATACAGATTTGTGCTTTACCAGGGCATGGTAGAAACAGTAGAACATGATCAAAGCAAAATTACGTCACCACGTATTTGGGAAGGTTCTATGTCAACAGTATTTATAACTGAATGTGATACTACTGTTTTACAAACTTCGTGTTTTCACTTTGTTCTGGGATTCTGTCTTGGCTGAAGATGATAATAAGGCCAAGTCTGTTCCATGCAGCAGATCATACCCCTGTCATTTCTGTCTTCAGCAGCAAAAGAGCTGTTCTGTCTAGGGCGAGTAACCTACTCCATCCAGTCTGTGCAGAGCCGCTAATGACTTATGTGAGGAACTTTGTAAGCAGTCTGCAAACATTATTTTTGCTTGGCTGGAGGCTGTAAGAATGATTTGCCTGTCACACTAGATCATAATATTTTGATACAGTTTTACCATTCTTTTGTAGTTTGATTTCTTCAAATACTCTTATTGTACAATGGAATTGTTAGTTTACTGCATATCAGAATTAATTTTTTTAAGCTGTAGGCATGAGGTACTTTATCCATTTACACAGAGGCATTTTCATACTCTTAGACCAAGACTAGTTAATTGCAATTTTATTCTTATGGGACATTACTGGTTTTGACAGCTCTTGGGGCAACTCCTCCCGTTTTTGGAGGGTGGGGCATGAAGGAAACTTCCTTGGGCATTCCAGAAGGAGAACAGACCAAGTGATACAGTACCTTTCTTATATCTACCTTTTGCTGTTCTCTAAGAAAAATGGAAGACACTTGGGTCAATTTGTTATTCATTATTCTGTGAGGTCCATCCCCCCGCCCCATCCTAATCATACCTTTTACATATTTTAGCTTTTAATGGGGAAATCTTTCCTCCCTCCGGAATTTTTATTCTCAAAATCATTCTGTCCGCATAATATGGTTCCAGCCCCAAAAGATTACTGAACCCAAAAAGTTGGATGTAACTCTGCCCCAAAACTTATACCACTTATTTGTGAGGCATAAGACCCTAAAGCAAAAACAAGAGGGTGTGACTAAAAAGCTGTGAGACATTATACCACGTGAAGTGGTATATAAAAAAAAGGTATTCTTGTTTTCATTGTTACAAAGAATTAAAGAAAGCAAATATCTCCAAACATGAACAGATCAAGAAACTGCTAAATTGAAGAGATCGTTTGACTTACTGTAACATATTTTAAATTTAGAATTACTCTTAAAAGGTAAAAATCTTGAGATTATACTTCATACTGAATGTGCTATTTATTATTTCTTAGTCTGGAATATGTATTGCCAGGTATATTTGATCCTTGTTGAACTCTTCCTCTGGCACATGCACATTCTTTAGAGTATTCAGAGTATTTGTTCATGAAAAACTGAATCCCATTGACCTATTTTTTTTTTTTTTTAATGAGCCTATGCTTATTTTCTCTTGTCTGTGTTTTGTGAAAAGCATGTTAAACTCTGTTTTAAAAACTGCATACAGTTCTTCCAGTAACAATAATAGTCCAATCTGAAATTCAGTACTTCCTTTCAATCTGTAATGTGAGAATCTGGTGCTGTTAGTTAATAGTTTGCTTAATAATTGACGAAAATTAGTCAAGGTTGTAAGCAATGGCAAACTTACCTCTTAAAGTCAACAGGAAAGATTCTTCTGAGCCCTTCTCATTTATAACTTTTCCTTTGTATCGGTGGTGTTGGTCTTGATTAAAAGGATTTTTAATCCAAGCCAGTTCACTTGGGAGGTCAGGCAGGCTGATTTCCATGGTACTGAAAAGACAGATGTTTAGCATAAAAGTTGGATATTAAAATTGATAGTCCTTGTTTGGTGTGGGGTTTTCATTTCTGGTGGTGTGGTTTTTTCCCTTGCATCTTATTCCTGTCCAGGATAAGAGTTAGTAATACAAAAATAATGAATTTTGGAGAGGTTTATACATTTAAGTGGAAAACTCAGTTACAAAGTGCTGTATTCTGGGCTTGTTGTATTATTGATGAAAACAATTTGCATCCAGAACAGCAGAAGTGAAATGAGTTGTGTTAGAACTGTTTCAAAAGAACTCCTGACTGGTTTCAAAACTGGTAAGGAAAGTCTCGTTATCACACATGTTCCATTAAGTGTAACATATCTCTGTGATTGCTCAGGCTGCCTGGCTCTCCAGCAAGCACATTAACCCAGCAGTTTAGTCAGAGATAAGAAAGGAGCCTTTTCTTCATATCTTCATAGCAGAAGAAGCAATGCAAGCTGGGGGAGGGGAGGAACGATTGAAAACTGTTAAGTTCTAAAAATACATTGTTTGACCTGGAAGATGGCACTTTTAACTGCGAGAGGTTTTCTTCTGTGGTTCAATGTTGCAAAGCAGCAGTCCCTCTCATTTCATATAACACTGCCAGATGGCAGTTTGTTAAAGTGTTCCTGTGCTGGGATGCTGTTTGCCACCTGCTGAACTACTCCATGCTCTTGCTTGTGGGATTGTGCTATGAACTGTATTTGTGAAATAGCCTTAGGTATTCAAAACAGTAGGAAAGGGAGGGACTTTTTAAATTTAGTCTAATGGTTTAAAAATCTATGTGGTAATATTTACATGGAGGAAATAAATATGAGAAATGTCAGTGAAGATGATACCAGAGCTGACGGACTGAGGAGAGGTGGCATTTCAGCTGACATTGCTACTAGAAGAAATACGAGCTTTAAGAGAGAGCTTTATGTCATTTTGCCTTAAACTCTGTTTAAAGTGTCAAATGATGCATCTATGTGCTTTTTTTTATGGGAGTGAGATTGGGTTGTTTTCCATGATAAACATTATAGGAGGGAGTTCAAAATACAAGTCCTTCTCTTTCAAGAGTTTGAAAGACTCCACTCCCAGTCCTGCTTCATTTTATGGCAACACCTGAATTGGACCTGTAAAATAAAACTTTTCTCTCCCATCTACCAGCTCTTCCAGATAGTTAAGGGAACTTTTAAACAAATAATCTCTTTGAATGAGTTGAAGATGTATTTGCACAAATAGCTACACTGCCTCAGGGAAGGGAGTGACAGTGTCTGGTATCTCTGAAACTGGCAGTTCTGATGAGTCCATGTGCACTTCCTCTGGCACTCAGTTCAATTTTAACAGTTTTGCCTTCCTGCGTGTCGTCCCAAGCTTCTTGTTTGTGCTCTCTCTTATGCTCAGACGGCCGTTTTTGAAGCTGATGCAGAAGCAGGATCAAGGAGCTGGTCTGGACTAAAATGTCCCCAGCTGACATAAGGGAGAGGGGCCACTTGGGCTACAGTGGGTTAACACAGTTGTGGAAATGTGAGGGAGGGCACAGACGCTGCCTCATGCTGCTTACTTAAAGTAATAGCTGAAGTGAAACTACAGCTGGGGAATGCAGCTTCATTTTATGTTGCCAAAGAGTGAGGCTTCTGTCTTGCAGTGGTACTTGGTTATTCCCACTCTTAATCCAGATTATAGAAAAGTCCAAGACCTTCCTTTTGGTATTATTCAGTTGTTTGGCTTGAGCAGGAAGTCTTCCATAATCCTTCTGTTCTCTCAAAATCTCTTTGGTTTTCCATTTCAACTTTAATCAGGTTTTAATGATTGATCCAGGCAAATTTGGAGAGAAGTTGAGTATTATGTGTTTAGATAAATATTTATGGGTCATTGTTTCTAACAAAAATTTCATCTGTCAGAGAAGAACATAGATTAAGATAATGGATGACTTCTTTGAGTTTTATGAAACCTGATTTTTCTGGGGTATGGGTTACTCATTACTTCAGGGGTGTCCAAAAAAAGTGTGAATCCTACTGAAAGATTTGCTTCTGATGATTCCAAACTGCTGTTACTTAATTAGTAAAGATGCTGCCCAGCATTCAGTGTACAAAAGCTGGATGGAAAAAGGAGTCACTTAATTCAGTAGCTTCTGTTGGATGAAACTCGTGAAAGAGCTGCAGTAGAAATGTGCCATCAGACATAGGAATGTTCAGCTAATGTTTATGCTGGCTACAGAATAAAAATCACATATTTAAAAAGAGCTGGTAGGAACCAACTCTGTCTTTAGTATTAGGATGTTCATAATTGAAGCTGCATGCATGTAAGAAAGTATAGTGTATATATAAGAAAATATGTATCAAATAGTAGTAGTAATGTTGTTGGGACACACACTTCTGGGACAAGGGAGCTGAACTGGCCATACATGAGTTCTCTTTTCAGGAGGAAGGTAAACATTGCAGCCTGTTGGACTGTATGCTTACATTAATGCCCAAGTTCGTTTGTAATCTGCTTTGCGTCTTTGTAATATTGTTAATGTGTTGCAGTGACTCCCTATGATTGCTTGCCAGTAGTGCAAAGTGAAAAAAAGCCTGAAACTCTACACCAAACTGAGATGACTGAGATTTGGATCTACTTCTGGTCTTGTCTAGGCCTGTTCCTGGCAGAATTGAGTGTGACTTTTATCCTTTGTCCCATTAAGATATTATTATAAGTTCCTTATCTTCATTTCTTCAGCAAGTATGCTTTTGAAGCAGCTTTCTCCTCTTGGTAGTTTGTCTGATAATGAAGTCAGAGAAGGGAAAGAGCTTTTCTTCAGTGTTAAAATATGAGCTACTTCTTTAGTCATGTAACAAACTGGAAACATTTGTAGGTTTCTGTGCAGCAGAAAATCAAATTGCATTAAACTGTAAATTTTAATAAAAGCATTTCATAAGCATTGGCTATATGTATGAATTGCTTTTTTATTGCCTTATATCTTTTGTGCATTGATTTCTTTGTTTATGACTTGAAAAGCTTTGTTGTCTGTTACTTAAGCTGGAACTTCTAAAGAAACCACTCAAATTAATACAGCTGCTATTTAATAAAAGAAAAAGAAGCTAAGAATTTCAGTTTGTCACAGGATATTCTTCTAGAAATGAGGTGTGTACATGACTTCTTGAGGATTTTGGCCCAACAAAGTACACCTGGGATAAGTCGAAGGGGCAGAGAAATAATTGACATCTTTGCCATGGCTTGACAATAGTTTTGAGTGGGCTTTGAGGTTTTTGAGTGTTTTGAGAAGGAAAAAAAGTTGAGTAAAGAAAGAAAAGGATTTTACTGTGAAATAGCAATCTACCTCTAACTGGAAAAAGTTGTGCAATTTTTTTTAAACATTCCTTCACTTTTAGTCATGTATTTATCGTCAGTGACTTTAGCTACATAGAAACAATGACATGAACTGTAGTATAAGGATGAGTTTTAAAAGGCTGAAAGCACTTTTTTCAGGAATTAAAATACTTTAATGGTAACATATGCAAAGTGTCCAATTTCCTTTGATGTTATTGCACTTAATGCATTGACAAATTTCATAGGTGAACTAAGATTTAAAATAATCTGCTTTGTGTGTTGGATCCAGTACAATTCTGAAAAGAGTTGTGGAGCTTTGTGGTGTTGGTCCAGCTGTGCAGCCAATGAGGAGATGAGCTCATGTGTGGGTGAAAGCCCCTTGGAAGGATTGCTGGGGAAGGAGCAGCTCATGGCACTACTGAAAAAGTTTCTCCCTCTGATGGAGGCTCTTTAGCTCAGTGGTTGAGCTCCAACTCTGCAGACTTTCAATGGAATTTTACTTATTCTGAAAGCCAGAATGAGGCTGAGTGTCTTGCTGAGCTGGAACCCTTTTGCTCTCATTGCTTTGTCCTTGATACCTTCAAAGAGCAGGGGTCACTAGGAGTCTAGTTTTAAGCTGTTCCATGAATGTGACAGTGCGATGGGAGCTTTGGTACTGCTTCCTTCTAGAGAGGGAACCTTTAGAGAGGCTCTGACTGAACTGTCGTACTGTAATTCACTGATTATCTTCAAATTTGACGAATTTAAAAATCTGTTTTTAAAAATAGATGTTCATGGGCCTAGTTTAAATGGTAAAGTCAGTACTGCAAAAAAGGAGGTTGCAACTGTAGTGAAAAGGCAACTGCTGGTTAAAATTCCATTTTCCTGCCACTTTTATTTACAAACAGTATCAAGATTTTGCAGTTCTTGCATTTAATCGGGCTGAAGTTTTACTTACGTTTGCACATGTGCTATTTCTGATTACTTTTTAAATAGTAGGTGGTGACACACAATATTCCAGTGAAATTGATGGAAATTCATATGTTGCCGATCTAATGGACTTCTGGGTTTTTGCCATTGATTTAATTTCTTTTTTTCTTGTTTTTGTCTTACACTTGTTTTTTTTCTTGTTTTTTAGTGTCAATTTACAGTATTTGGTTTTATGACAAGAATGACTGTCATCGAATAGCAAAACTCATGGCTAAGTAAGTACTGGGGCCTTATTATTCTGCAAGCCTTTTATGCAATACAGAAAAAAATTGAACTTACTAAATGTGTCTGGTTTTTCCTCACTCACCTAAAATAGAGGAGTACAACATTCTTGCTTGTACCAGGTTTTTTAGTAATGAAAATTACAGTTTTGTTTTTAAAAAAGAAACTGCAGCATTAAAATTTTCAGTTAAGTGATAAAAAAACTGAGTTGAAGTATTAGTTGGCATTCTCCAAAAAAAGTGGTCTAGTCACTGTAGCACAAATGATGGGCTACAGATACTTCAGGAATCTTAAAAAGTGTGATCAGGTAACAGACCAGTCTAGCCGTGGCACCGCAGTCCTTAAAGCACATTTACCCTTTTGGCTGGATTGTAATATTTACATGTTCTTCCAAGAGTATTAAGTTTGTTCCACAGTTTTTTTTGTTTGGGGTGGAAATTTGAATTTGCACTCTTTTGTTTAGGTGGGGTTTTTCTTAATCACTGAGAGGAAAGAGTGCCGCCTTTATAGTACCTCAGTGCTTTAAAAACATAACCATAAAAGGTTTCAAGGAGATTTGCATTCTCTTCCCTGCATTTGACTTGACCTTATTGTGCCAGACTGAGTTAACAAGATTGCAGGCCATCCATTTATGTTTTGGTGGCTTATCTTTGAAAAGAAAAGTAAATTAGGCTTTGTAATCACAGGCTTCACTTCTCACGTTCTCTCCCTCCCCCTGCCCTTCTGTGAGATTGTGCCAGGTATATTTTCAATGCTATAACAGCACATATTCTTCAACAAACTGTCACAGCAACCACTGTGTCCCTGAAGTAATGTGTGCCTCTTCAACTATCTGATACAATGGAAAGAAACAGCAGGCCTTGCTTTAAAAAGGTTTAATCCTGGATTGCACACAGAGCATGCTCAGTGTACAGATTTGCATTAGTTGACTTCCCCCCCCCCGCCCAGGAAAAGTATTTAGGTATTTGATTTACAGAAATTTTTTGTCATTTTTTCTCTCCTTTTTTTATAGAGTTCTAGAATTTTCTGAAACAAAAACATTTCATGGGAGTCATCAAACTCCTGATTTCAGAAACAATTAATTTGTGTCAAGTTAAGATGATTGATTGAGGGATGACCTTTCTAAAAGAAGTAGGACAGAAACTGGAGGGCTTCAAATATTTGAGAAAACTATTGCATTCTGACCTGTAAGTTTGTAGGACGGGTTATCTTTAGCTTAGTTTATAAGCTTGTTTTACCCTGTTTCAACAGTCAGACCCAAAGTGGCTTCTGAGATACAGGCAGCAGGCTAGAATTGGGAAAGCATCTCAGAGTTCTGGGATAGAGTTTCACACTTTTTTTCCAGCTCCACCATCTAAATGTAACCTGCAAGAAACAGATCACAGAGTTTGAGCTATTAGACAATTAGCTAAATGAGATGATAATTTGTTATTCTTCAAAAAGAAAGTAAACTTTTAAAAGGTAACAAACACCTCATGGTGAACAAGAGAAAAATATTATGAACTGTTTTGCAGAAATTCTTGTGAAACATTTATGTGAAATGGATGCACTCCTTGAAGATGTTTTGCTGTGAGATCAAGGAGTACTGTTTTTGTGGGAGGATGTTTTATTGAAACCTTCTGGGCCAACTAATTAAGGCGGAAGGAGGGTCTCAAGAGTGAAGCCTTTTCTTGGCCTGCCAGGCAGCACATGTGACTTCAGTTGCCCAGAATCTTCCCTTTAACTGAAGTGTTTCTTTTTTCTTACACAATTATGCCAGCACTTAAAATCTCAGCAAAGCATTCTGATTCCCTTACCTTGGTCTTTCTCATCATTAGTTTTGGAGTTGAGTTTGGACGGGTCCTAAGCCAGGACTGGGTGACCATGTGAGGTGCTAGAACAAAATGTTCTCTCAGGGTGTCACCATAGAAACACTTGACTATCGAGCTGCTTCATCCAAATAAGCACCTGCTGCAATTCTTGGAAATTGTCAGGGATACATTGGCCACCCTATCGTGAGTTACCTTTGCAGGTGACAGCTGCTTACAGAGAAGGCTGGAAATATTCAGAAGCTGGCTAAATTACCACTTATATGATTAAAAATTCTGAAAGCAATATTGAATTGTTAAAAGCCAAATCTAACCCTTTTTCAACTAAACTCTAGTGAAGAAGCTTGGTTGCTAGAAAACTGGCAAGAAACTTCAAAACTTGAACTTGTTTTTTCCTCAGAAATGTTAACATAGAG
The DNA here is from genome assembly GCA_013397935.1 of Dasyornis broadbenti. Taxonomy (NCBI): domain Eukaryota; kingdom Metazoa; phylum Chordata; class Aves; order Passeriformes; family Dasyornithidae; genus Dasyornis; species Dasyornis broadbenti. Next base: position 705,682 of record VZRN01002471.1, on the reverse strand, counting down.
GTACATATAAATAATTACAGTCTGTAAAATCTCAAGTTTAACTGACCTAAAGAAACTGGAGGCTGGAATGACTGACACTTTCTGTGATTGTTGTGATAGCACCTCTTGGCTCCCCCCTCAGCCATCAGTTCCACAGCATGAGAGTTCTCAAGTGACATGCCAGCTCCAGAGCTCTGCCCTGTTTACAGTGCTTGTTTTTTCTTAAAATATTTGATTAATGCAGGCTTAAAAAAGAAGGGATTACAGGCTAGTGTGTGTTTATTTCAAGAGGATAAGCTTTAGCGCATTGCACAGCCATGTATATCTTGTGAACTGCATATGGATTAGGAGTATATGCTGCTTTTACTTTTATTAATGAAACGTACCAGGTACACATCATTTTGTTGCGTCTATTACCTGTCCTTCAAATTGAAGGTTTTGGATACTTGAGGCAGGCGGGAGTGGTAGTAGAAGTGGTGAATGAACCATAGGAACCAGAGGCCAGAGGAAACGCAGGTAATTGGAATGGCTGCAGGGCAGCATGAGAAGGAAATGGTTTGCTGTTCTTTCTGGAGCCTTAGGTGGAGGTGTGAGGGGTAACTTGCTCTAAGTCCTCTTGCAGACTGACTCCAGAGGTATTTGGTGTGAGCCGGCTCTCTGCTTTCCCACTGTCTCTGTTTGTTGCATAATGGGAGGCCTCATCCTAAACTAGAACTGTTTGGTAATAGATTTTGTTGAATGACATGGCTTGACTTGGCTAAAAATGGAAAAATGGATGTTAAGAAGCAAAGAGTAAAAAATGTATCTTAGTTTATGGTATAATATATGTGCTTTTTGTGTATCACATGCTTGGACGTCCACATATTTCATTTTAAAAATTTCTAAACTCGAGAGTTTTACAGAAGTAGTGTTTACTGTGGGCAAACTTTGTGAGAGACAGACCAGTGCTCTGTGAATGGGAGATAAATTGTACAGACTATTTGACAATTTGACTTGTATAAACCTTGTAGCAAATGAAAACTTGTGTAACTTTGGTCAGCTATGTGTTAGGCTTTTATTCAGGCAGAAAATGGGTTAATGTGCTGGGAGTACATTTTTCTTTACTGCTTTTTGCAAGATGTTAACTCTAGTTAAATTTTAAATCCTGTTTCTTCTTTCCTATTACAGAGTTGTTGAACAAGAAGCCCAAAGGTCACAGCAAGTTTCCCAGGACAGAAAAAGTCCCAGCAGGACCAATGGCTGCAATGAAAACAGGCCCATTGACATCCTGGAAATGCTTAGTAAAGCTAAGGATGAATATGAACGAGTAAGTAAATGTCTCTTTTCTGGAAACGAGTTTTCAGCACATCAGCTGTGCTTTTTTTTAAAGGGTGGGCAGTCTCTGCAATAGTTCCAGCAGTCTTGTTCTCAGATTGATGGGTTGTTCCCTCCCTCAGGAACACTGTACTAGAAAACATTCTCTAATTTCAGACAAGATGAATTGAATCCTGATCATGTGGTCCAACTTGAAGTGTAGAACGGTAGACCCATTTTACAATGACTTCAACTGCTGTGAGAAAATTTTGTCTCTGAAAATAGCAAATAAAAATTGTGCCCAACAGCATCTGTCTGTTCTTAGTCTCAAAAGATGTCTTGTGGTATTAGAGACTGAGTCATTCGGTACATTTGTAGACTCTATGAAGCGTATTTCTTAATAGCTGTAGACTAAATGTAACAGTACTGTTCCCTTGTCCTCTGTTCCCCAGTTTATTACTTCTGTCTTGTCTACTGTTTCTCCTTTTAATAAATTAATTCATTGCAGAAGGAAAAGTCTTTTATCTTTTGCCAGTGTAAATTCACAAGATTACATAATGAGGTTCTCTTAGGAAAGAATTAATTTATATAGTCATGAGGACCAAATTCATACGTGCAGGATGGATATAAAGGTAATGTATGGGAGATCCAAAAATGGAAACAAAGATTCTGAACATGCCTCTTCCCCAGTACAGGAATGTGCCATAGTAAAGCAATGTGTGAGTAATGAATTGCAGAGTTGTGGTGTGGCTTCTGTGGCTGTGCTGGTGGGAGAAGAGTGAGCGTATAGGTACAGTGCTGGATTCCTTCCAGAAGTTGCTTGTGCAGCAGAGTTCCTTTGAGTATTTGGGCTTTGAGTCTTTGTGGGATTCTAGATGGTTATACTACAATGTGGGATGAGGAGAAAAGAGTAAGCATGTGGATTAAACCTTGAATGAGCCAGTTTAACTTGTTACTTTCTGATGTACAGTGAGGTCGGGTCAATGTGACAAACAATACAGTATCTTTGACCCAGGCTAGATACTAATTTCTGGAAATCAGTCATATATTCTTCCAATGCTTTAAGATACAGATTAAAAAAATTAATTCTAACTGTGTGTGTGTGTCAGTGCAATTTGAAGAGAAGGTGTCTCTGTATGAAGGCCAGCATTGTGGAAGTAGCAGCTTTTGTGAGATCACAGGGGAAACATCAAAACCTGCATGATTTGTCTTTCAATGGTGTATCAATTTAGACAGATTTGAAGAAATTGAAGTCTTTTTGGAAAGAAAACCCACACCACAAGAATGCACTGTTTTGGTAGTGCCCTTTTGGGTGTGATGAAGCCTTTCTCCCTCTCTGTCCTTGCGGTATTGGATAATACACATTTCCAACAGAGAGCTCATAAAATGACTTGAGATGTTCCTGCTTCTCTTCTAATTTTCAGATCTTTTTCATGTGAGAGTACTGAAAAGCTTTTGCTAGAAACAAAGTTCCTAAACATCATGGATGAAGCTCTGTAGACAAGTAAAATTGTGATAAACAGGAACTGGTATGCAGATATTTTAGTGGACAGTCAACATTTGTGGTGCCAGTAAAACAGCAGGGAAATAGGCAGGGCATGGGCTACAGCAGAACTACTTTAAAATTGGGGGCGGGTTGTATCTTCATTTCTTCTTCTTGTTGTGTATGTGTGTGTGTGTTTCTTGACATTTTTAGAACACCATTGAAACTGGAATAATTGCTTCATTTCCTTTTTGTGTGTACATGACCTGTAAATGAACCTGTTCATGGTGATCCCATCAGAGCCTGCTGTGATTGTGTACAGTTGTCAGAAAAGCAGAATTGAACAATGTTGGTCATGTTTCAAGCAAACTTTGGAGAATGTTCTGTTGACCAACTCAGCTTTAGCAACAAACCCCTGGCACATTAATTTTTGAACTCCTTGTAGCCAAGGTGTACCAGTGTTAATGTGATGAAGTAACTAACTTGTTTGGAAGATGGCTTCTCGAGAGACCTTTCCTGTCTTCATTTTTTTTTTTAATAATTTTGTGGCACTTGGTAATTATGCGTGAATTTGTATTTAGGAGCAGAAAGTACTTATCTGCCTGGTACATTCCAGATGGATCATACAGTAATCCTTGTGTGCAGCCCACATGAGATTGGCAGAGTGTCAGCATGAGAAGGGGGCAGAGGGAGTGAAAAAGAGATTTATGAAGGTCTGAGTGATTTAATCTAGGATTCCAAATCATCCTAATCCTTCAAGTACACACTACATCAAGTCCATATGTGAAAATGAATGAACTCTGAGGTTGTTTTTTTTTAATGAAGTGAATGGATGCTTTTTATAGTGTAGTTTTGTGTGTGTATTTCAGTATGAGCAGGGAAACATACTGCAGCGTATCCTCTAGTGAAAAGAAAACTCTGCCTTTCCTGATTTTATAACTAGAAAGGCCTCCAGCATTTCAGGCACAAAGAGTTTTGACCTTTAAGTTAGTGACTAAAAGTCAGAAAGGTGGGAGAGTCTGCTTCTCTCCTCTGTCCTTAAATCATAATATATAGGCTTGATTTTGTATCTGTTGCGTTCAATTAGAATTTGAAAACAAAAGAGTAAAGCTCAGATTGCTTTTTAATCTACTGCTAAAAAGTTTAACCCATATTTTACTGCTTTGGATAAGATACCAGACTAATCATCATGTTTTGTGCCAATGGTTGAGCTCCATCATATGCATAAGGTGTAGTTTACACATTGAAAGCTGGATTATTCTACAGTCTGGGTTCTTTCACTGGTGATTTTAACTGTAATACAGTATCTATATTTATATGTTTATTAAAGATGAAAGTCAACTCAATCTGTAAACATACTGTGTTATAATGCAACTTTTGCCTGTTTTTTTCTTGTTCACAGCAAATCAGGCTAACACCTGAAAATAAATGGACATAGTTGGTTAAATCTGGTGGAAATAAGTCAGTGACAAGCTCTCTTTCCAGCCACTTAGAGTGATTTCTGTCAGGATTTTTTTTTCTAAGCAGTTCTATTTCAGGTTCCTGATTTAATGAAGTGTAGCAAACATCTCTATTAGCAGCCAATGCAGATACAGGATGTGTAAAGCCCACCTTTTCTTTAATATAATATAGTATTATAATATAATATAATCATTATAATTTTATTTCTTGGTGAAAAAGTATAAAGCCAGTTGTATTTTGCTTTTCTTATAATAATGAAGTGTAAAAGCTTTATGACTTCTTACCAGGTTGTGGATGTCTTGGTATGATTTTTATTTCCTAAGATTTATGAATCCCACAGGGTTTTACAAAAATCAGTACTGTGTACATGATCTACATTTCGGTCCAAGTGCTATGTAAACAGGACTGTATAGTGGGTAAATGCAGACTAAAACTCATGGGGTTTTGGGTTTTTTTTTTTCCCCCTTCAGAATCAGATTAGTGACCTAAGTATTATATCAAGTTGTGGAATGCAACAAAATTCAAATCCTCCAAAGCCAGAAAGCACAGAGCCTTCAGAACAAAAGCCTTCATTACAAGTGCAAGAGCAGGTATGTTTCATCCAACCCTAAATGAAGGGTTTTTTTCATTTAATACTTTGTTTTGGTACTTTTTCTTAGGATGCCTTTAGTGTTGTTTGCTCAATATATTATCACTTTAAATAAACTTATGAGTTTGAAGACTTGTAGGATCCTAAATTCTGTCTTTTGACTTAGCATTTTAAAAATAAGAGGCTATGTCCACTCTGCTGTGAATATCCAGGTATGCTTAAATGGGCTAACTTGGCTTCGGGAAGAAGTCAGTCCATGGTAATGTGTGGGATGACTTGGAGAGACAGGAAGTAAGGAAAGATGACTGTGCCCCACTGGTCAGGTCTTTCACTCAGGAGCTCAAATCCTGATCTTATGTCTCAGACATTTAGTGAAGGTTTGTCTGTGCTGCCTTCAAACCTACAGCTGTGTTCCTGCACGAGGAAGCTGTAGCTTCATACAAGACTTTTTAGAGATAGATTTAGAAAAAAAAGTAGGTAAACTGTGCAGTAACTGAATTAATTCCCTGTAACCCGTAAGTGCCGTGGGCCTGCTTGCAGTGCCACCCAGTGGGCACGGGACTGGCAGTGCTGGTGCTCCTCGGAAATGCCCCGTGGAAATCTCCACTCCCTGCCATGGTTCACTGCGGTGATTCTGATGCAATAAATCATCTTGTGAGAAATGAAACCCCCTAGGAAAATGTGGGCAACCTTGCACTTAGTACTTATAAATAAAATACTTCGTTTGGAGGTGTAGTAGTAGTTTCCAGTTCAGGTTAGGGCTGGAACTGGGCTGCAGGAAACTGGTGCAGGGATAGGGTAGTAACAGTTAGTGAATTTAAATGAGGGGTGGGGAGTTTGCTGGGATTATTTGCTATCACAGCCCCTCAGCAGCACCTCTGCTTTTGGGTCACAGATAGAGTGACCCCTGGCAGCCCCTCTGCTTGCTGCATGCCAGGTCTGCAGACCTGGCACCAGGGTTGCCTGAGGCTTTGCTTTCAAAGCACATATTTTCTTTGGGCCATTCCATGTAGACTGTACAAAATCAGCTGAAACATTCCACCTGATAGTGCACGGAATTGCAGAACAGAAATTGAGTAACTAGTAAAGGAAAAACTGGAAAGATAAGATTCTAACAAATTACTCTGAAGTAACTAAAGGGAAAGACGATTTATAGAACATGTAAAATGTCATATTTTTAATTTTTTTGAGCTATTTAAAATAATAGCTGGAGATATTGGAAAGAATTAATTGGGTAACATAAGTGATAATTCTGTAAAGCTAGTTAACTGGGTTCAAATATATCTCAAATGTGTTGGTTCTGAGCCACATTTTTAGTAACATGAACAACTGAGAGACTACTGGAAAAACATTTTATTTCAACTATAAAAATATATTTTTCATCTAATTAAAACAGATGACCAGTGGAATCAAAAAATAGTGTGCATATGATAAGTACAGTGATATTCCTAAATTCCTTCCAAAATGTCACACTTGCATGTTGATTAACTTCATCTCATGCTAAAGATACCACAACATTTGAGAATAAAAGTAAATATCTTCTCTATGATATTGTGCAGTTAAGTTTTGTATCTTGGCAATTCAAAATTAAAATCAGTTGTATCATGAAATGCTTTTGTGCCAGCAATCAGCAAAACTGAACCAGAACACTGATACCAAACCATGAATTAGCAGAGCTGGGACTATAAAGTTCAACTTACCTGAAATAATTTCTGGGGAAACCCTCTGAGCAGCAGCAGCAGTCTGTTCCTATCAAATAAAGTGATTTTTTTGTGTGGCATTTTTGCAGCCCCTGCTGATAAAGGTCTTCATAAACACACTGAGTTGATGATATCCTCAAAGTACACCTCAACCAGAGACAGACAAGGCAAAAGAGGTGTTTTATACTTCATGCTGGAAACTAACTTGATGTTTGAGACTATCCAGTCTGACTTGGAATGAGCATGGTTTCAGTTTATTGTTTGACTGTTGTAGTGTATTAATAAAGGAAAGCTAGTCAATTAATCATACTAAAGTGAACAGTTTAGTTTGAAATTATCTGGAACAGTGATTTTTCTCTTAATGGAATCTTTATGGTTGAAGGACAGGTCTCCAGAACAGTGAAAAAAGTAAGAACTACTTTCTAGGAAAAGATTCCTAACATTATTAACAAGGTTTATAAACTATAGAATGTCCCAGCCCCAAAATGAAAGGGTGCCAGACTTTGACTAGCTAAAATTGAATAACAATGACAGTAGAGATGAGTAACCTGGGCAAAAGACAGTGTGACTTCAAGCTAAAGGTTTTTTTGTTGGGCTATTTGTGTGGCACCTGTACTGCTGTGCCTTGGCTGCTGTTCTCTGTGCTAGGGAAATCAGAGCCAGCAGAGCAATGTCATGGTACAGTAGTTGTCATTGTGAAGTAGCATCTTTGTTTATACATACCATCAGAATACACTGGAATTGTGCTGCAGGCCATTCAGTCTTCTGAACAGAATGTTGTATTTCAGTCCAGCTGTTTTACATAACTTCTAGTCCTGTGCAACCTCAAAAAAAAAAGGAAAATTTTCAGATCAGTGGTGTTAATAGCTGTTTCTTTTCTCTTTAGTGAAACCCATTTTAAAATATTTTCATAAAAATACTAAGAAGAGGATATCTTTTAAATCATATTTTTGCAACAATGTCAGTGGTGCAGGCTAGATGTATATTTTTGTGAGAGATTAAAGGACTGGCCGATGCAACTGTGTATATATACACTCTTTTCAAGGAGATAAATGTACATATGTTTAAGTTTATATGAATTCTCTTACCTATTGTAACATCTACTGCACTGTTAATGGAAAGGGTGAGGAAAAGTGTCTAGGCATGTATTGCTGGTTCAGTTGTGCAGCTTCTGGTTTCTACGTTCCTTTCCCGTCCTAAGGCCATTTAATTATTTCCAGCTCTGTAAATACTCTTCAGCATGTGTGTTTTCCTCTCCACTTCCCCAAAGTGCCTTGGGTAGTTAGGGCTGATGGATGATGGCAGGTGCCATGTTCCTGACAGAATCCATAGCCTTCCCCCTTCCTTACTATGAGTTCACAGACTGTCCTGAGAAGGCTGTAAAGAAAAAACATACATAGCCAGGATGTTCCTTGTAAATTAAATGAATTTCAAAATTCCTGTAAATAGGGCACACTTGATAGCCAAACTGTATTTTACATGCATTTGACCTAGTTGTCTCTCATAGTTTCCTTGAATTTGTAATAGACTGTGTGAGCTGCACAGTGCTGTGTAGAGCTCTAAACTGAAAACTTCCTTCTCCCTTCTTTTTAGCCATTTCAGTCAAGGCAGAAGCATCTGACTTTGGAGGAACTGTTTGGAACCTCTGTACAAAAGGAACAGCCTGCAGTTCCATATCCCAATCCAGAGAAAATGGAGAAGCTGCAGACGGACACATCTGCCAGAGAGCAGCACAGTTTGCTTTTGCCTTTTTCCTTTGACCAGTCACCAGTAATGCAGCAATCCCTGGGGAAATCTGAAAGTCCGAGCTTTAAAACCAGTGCCAATCAGCAGGACTGTTTAACACCAATAATAATACCTCCAGCTTCAGTTTCCCAGCCTGATATGAAAAATGTTTCAAGCTATTCAGTTCGTTTAAGCCCTGTTCTTAATTCAGCCTCTACAATGGAAGCTGCCCCTGCTCAGATGCTTCCTGGCCTCAAACAAAGCAACAGTATAATGCAAGTTATGCAGCAAGCTGCCAAGCCCATATCCCCACTGGTGAATCAGCCGCCATCTGAAGTGAACCACGCTCCACAGAATCTAATGGCTGGCCAAAGCCAGCTCATAGCACCCTTGACAACAGCAAACACAGGGACTGTCTCAAATGCATCTCATACAAGTGTTGATCTTCTCCAGAAACTCAGGTTGACCCCACAGCATGACCAAACACAACAGCAGTCTCTCACTAAGACTCACTTAACACCAAACATCTCTGCCTCAGTTGGCCAACTTGCAACACCAGAAAGCTTCAAAGAATCTCACAGTAAGCCATCAGCCTTGAACAGCAAGATAATCTCTCCCCTTCAGGTATTCTGTGAGCTTTGATATCCATGAAGCTTTAGACTCTTTTTAAACTTCATGTATTTTTCCCTTGAAAAATGTGCTGTTATATATTAGTCATTGGAAGATAATGAAGGGCTTCCACTGTGTGATAATTGATTGAATGACTAAGTTAGAAATCCAGTTTCATTCGTTTTATATCATTAGCTTCTGCTGTCAGTGACGCACCTGTCTGGAGAGGAGGAGATTTTTCAAATTGGTGCCGTTAGTGGGTGAATAAGTCCAAAAGAATTCATCTGTGTCAGAAAAATACTGCTCAGAGCTGGTGATCTGAGAAGGGACAGAAGGTTACAGGCTGAGCAGTGTCAGCATCAGTTGATGTGGTAGAAGTCTAGCCTGTATCTTACTTGAAAGTATATAATTAACAATTTCCTTTTTCTGATTATTTTGCTTCAAGTGTTTCATACTCCTTCAATTTTGACCCGCTTCTGATGGGGGTACCTGCAGGTTACACTGAGATATAGCTTCATAGGTTTGTCATAATATTGAAAGCATAAAACATAAATTCAGGTTTTCCCTCTTTTTCCAGCTTCCCATTGATTTATATCAGTTTTACAAAATCGATTGAATTATATCTAAATTATGTTAAAATTTTCATTTTTGTGGCTTTCTTAAAAGCAGAGAACCACCACTGGAAATGGAGCCGTGGATGGTAACTTGTGAATTTTGCCTTTTTTTTTTTTTTTTTAAACTTAGACTGTACAACAAAACAAGGAATCAGAAGTATTTCCACAGCCGAAAACCTTGTCTAAAGCAAATCAGGTAAGTGGATAAGTACCTCTGCTAATTGTTCATTGGTTTTATTAGAAAGGCAAAAAAAATCAGTGGTGGTACACAGCTGATATTCTCAAATAGTCACTGCCCACTGACCATATTGAAGGAGCTGTTAGGAAGCAGAAAGCTGTACTGGAGGAAGGGGGTGTTCCTATCAATGCACTGTGCTTGTACAGTCCCTCTTACTGTTGGTTCTAATGCAGAAATGAGAACACATTTTTGGATTTGCAGCGCTGCACTGAATTTGCACCATTTGGAGTGGGATTTTTTTATGTTGCAAGCAAGCAGTACTAATGCCATAACACTGTAGTAAGGTCTATTAGCCTTGGCCCAATCTTAAGCATCCCAGAGGCTTAAAATGCAATCCTTGCCTTACTGTTTCTCAGTTTTCCTGAGATACCTTGTATTTTATGAAAAGGTACCAAGCAGAAAAAATTGAAGATTGGAAAAAAAAAAAAGAATAACAAGCATTTGTTACTGCAAAACTTGTAATAGCAAGTTTTAGCAATCTTAAAAACAGATCTAAGATTCTTAGAACTGTCTTGGGTAACAGTTTAAAATAATGTCAATTTTAAGTTTTGGGTTGAAGTTAAAAATTAACTGGTAATAGTCAAGTGTTCAGTAATTGGTTTTAATTACCTTTTTACTATATATTCTTTTTAGGACACCATTTGTATGTTAATTCTACTTTTCCCTTATCCACCCACTCCTTTTTCAGATTTCTTGCCTCATTCTTGTCAAACTTGCTCTCCATGAAAGCAATTTTAGTAGCATGCTCAGATCTGATTGTAAAGGCAATAAAAAAGGCACTAATAAAAATGCTGATTTAGATACTGGCCTGCTATGTGATAAGCGCTACAGTCTGTTCAGGACCCAATTAGTAAATAATTACCTAATTAGAAGCATTTTATATGGATTTGGGAATTTTAAGAAACACGTGCATGTTGTACAGTAAACTGCTGGTTTAAATATTGTCTTCAGCTGAAATCCCACGCTGTGAGTCTTCACAGTTTTGACTACAAGAAAATCAATTTGCTAGTTCTGCTGGTGTTGGTATTATTATACACACATTAACTTTAGACAGCTTTGGAGGGAGAAATACTATTGATACTAATCTTCATGGGTAGATATTTCTTCATTGAGAGCAGCTATTCTGTAATATCTGATTGAATAATCGTGGCGACAATTTAAATAATTTTCTTTATCCTCATCTCTCCAGCCTTTACAGCATCATCCATTCTTACTGAACACAGTGCCTATTAATTTTCTGTTCTACAGGTTGTACCTCCACAGTTTGTTACAGCCACGACAGTAACACCTTCAGTGCTCTTGTCTCCAAGTGTATTTCAACAATCAGCTACAAAAGCTACTGAAGTAGAGAATAAAGCCAGTTCTTCTTCGCCTTTAACACTTGGAACAACAGAAATTCAGACTACACCTCCTACTGTTCTCAGTAGGTCTCAACTTCAGGAAGCACTGATACATCTAATAAAGGTACTGTCTATACAGAGCTCAGTTTCTGAGGGATGGGGTTCCAAACACAGAAGGCAGCACTGACAAAATTCTGTGCCCCTGTAACTCCTTTTAGCCTGAAAGATTACAAAATATGTTCTTTTCTGCTGGAGGAGGCAGATTACTCCACACTGTACACAAAGTATGGCACAGCTTGCTCTTTTTGGTTGAGATGTGGAGGACTTACAAGAACAGAGTACCTGCGATGTGTCCTTTCACATCCATATGAATTTGTAGACAAGTGAGGAGTAGCTTGCACTAGTAGAAGCTGGTATGGGGTGGGAGTTGATTTTCCTGTCTTTGTAAGTGTTCCACTTCCCCAAGGAAAGCTTTCCTGTTTTCAGTTCCTTAGAACCTTTCCTCATCTTTACTTTTAGTATGTTTCTTTGAAATGGAAATTGCAAAGTTTTAGCTCTGTTATTTCTAGGGACTAAAAAGTTCAGTTGAATCAAATCTGTGATGTTGGGAGCAGCTGTGCATTGAGATTATTTTGACCTCTAATGTCATGGTGAAGTTGCCATGAATGACGAATAGTTCTTTCTTAGCTCAGGATTCTCTTGCTCTCCATGCCAGTGTTAATAGAGTGATACCCAAAATGCAAGTATAAAAATAACAGACAATATCTTCCCAGTGACCAAGCTGTTAGGACCAAAAAGGTCATTACCAGATCCCATCATTAGGTTGCTTGATTTATCTGTTCCATTTTACATAACCTTTTCTTCTACTGGTGTGTATGGGTTTTCCAATTAAAGACTTAAACTAATCTTGGGACTGAGATCACCTGCCTTGCATTCTGAGTGGTGATTTTAGAGAGCTGACAGGGATATTTGTTTCCAGTCTTTACAGAGAGAGAGCTGAATGAAGATCCAAATAGGCATATCCTGCAGCATGGGGGTACTCACCCTGCACTCTAAGCAGGATACCAATTGCTGTTCAGATCTTGTAAAGAGAGTATTACACCCTTAAGCTAACTAATAAGATGCCAGTTTTGTAAACTTGTTATTGAAGGAATTAGACTCAAGAAATACCTCTAAATATTGTCCATAGATTAAACCAATTAACTTCCCAGTCATGCTTTGACATGAGAATTCTTGTAGAGCACACTGCAATCCCATTCAGGCTGGTCTGCGTGACAAACATCACATCTGACACTCAGGCAGCCTTGACTTGGGAGCCTGTACACAGGATGGGATTCTTTGTGTCTAAAACTATGGTTTGGACTCTGGAGGGAAGCGAAATGTGGCAGTGCTGACGTAGTGACTCCTGTTTGTTTGAGCAGTCAGAGTGCCTGGTGATTCCTTTAGCTCCTGACCAGCTTCCTGGTTCAACAGCCCTTGTGTATTCCAAAGGCACCTTTCCTACAGGCACACAGCTCCTTCCCTTAAGAGATGGCACTGGAAGGAATCCTTGTCACAACTTAAGTGGCATAAAATTAAACTTTTTTTTGCATCTTTCTGCTAATGTTTCTAATGTGTTTCTTTTTATCCTACAGAATGATTCCCGTTTTCTCAGCACTATCCATGAAGTCTACTTGCAAGTCCTAACCAAGAGTACAGACAACATTAAGCTATAATTAAAGCTAAATCGACTTAAAATATGTTCATTTTAGAAACTATTATGCCTCATCTATAAAACTAATATTTTTGTAAAAGAAGTTTTAGTTTTCAATGTCTTGAAATTGAACCTGTGAGGAAAGATTATTCCTTAAATACTTATGAAAGTAATGTTCTCAGAAGTGATCTAGGTTTTCACTGTGATCATCACCAGCAAACCTTTTTTTATTGGGGAGGGGACTTAAGTTGCATTTGAGCTCTCATTAGCATTAAGTGAATGTGCAAATGTTTGCTCTGGCTCTCATTCCTGTTCAAGGATTACAGACTCAAAACTATTTCAATCAGCAAATGCACAGTATAGTACACTACAGCACACCAGAACAAAATTCAGTTGTGGAAACCTAGTTCCAATTTGAAGGACTAAGGAAACTGAAAGCAAAATGCCTTGTGATTAAGCTGGCAGGTGTAGGGAAGGAAAGGGTCTGGAAGCCAGGCCATTGGAGCTAAATCTTTGAGAAAAGGTCTAAAAATGTGATTTGCTCTATATGTTGACAGTCTCTAGCTAATGCATGTAAATTCATCCTTTCAGTATTTCATTAATCTTGTTTGTTTCTGCATTACTGACAGTTATCCAAGTGAGTAGGGCCCTTTTCTCTAAAAATGCAACATTTGAAATATGCAAAATCCTCTCAGTGATTGTATCTTTTTTTTTTTTTAAAGCAACAAAGTGATTGCATGTTGAAGTTCCCTTCTTAAATTTATAGTTAGGAAACCACCACTGGAAGACCCTGTTCCTGTTCACCAGTGTTTGCTAAAATTTAAATATTTTGTTCCTTTGTGGCTTAAGGATGGACCACATCATAGTTGGCTTTCATTCGTCAGTTGTGTTGGAACCGCAGTGTTGAAAACTGTGCAGATGGGAAACAAATGCATGCTTTGCTTCTGTTGCCCTCTCCCCAAATTATTAGTGCACACTTCATAGTCCGAAGTTTATCTAATTAAAATGTTACTGCTTTCTATACGTGATTTAGTAAGTCACTGTTCACTAAGAATTTAACTGGGTACTTTCCCATTTGAAATTGAAAATTTTTAATTATAATTTCTTATGCTGCTGTGTTGGTTTACCCATGGGTTATATTTATTTTTTAAAGGCATGCAAAGGTAATTAATCTGACTTCAGGTCTCAAACATCTCCAGCAATAGTGATTTTAAAGGATGCTTTTTCAGTAGAACATTGTTGGGTTATTGAGTAAAGAGATAATCTGTAGTGAGTTATGATGCACTGCTTCAATCTTTTCCCTCAAGCACTATTGAAATATGAAGAAAAATATTATTTGGCTCCTTACAACATATGTGTATGTATAGATATCCTAAGGATTAGTTAATGTTGACATAGTCAAGGTGCATGGCCATTTCATTGGAAACTAGTAATTGAGCTTTAATTGTGACTTGTTCACAAATCAGGATGTTTTAGATACCACAAATATTTACATTTTTATGTATTTTATTTGATGTATTTTAGTTTTTTTCCTAGCTTTTTAGTGGAAAATATATTTTGTTTAGCACTACCTGCCTTCTGAAAAGTTCTTCTCAGCCTTTTGAGTTCAGTGTTTCCAGTTAAAATATATATTATATTGTTAGAAAAATGTGCAAGATTCAGGGACAGATGCTAATGTCATGTGCATTCATCAAGAAGTATATTGGATTTAATGGTAGCTTTTGAATTCAGCAATATAAACTCAGCCTTGTTAAGGAGAATAGGAGGTTTTTCCATAAATTCTGGAGTTACAATACTGTGTATGCACATAAACAGCGAGACTCAGATCGAAAGTCTAACCTAATTTTTTTGTTGGGCTTTTTAGGAAAAGTTTCACTAAAAGGGACAAACCAGTGAGCATTTCCTCTGAACAAAACTGAACAGTCTAAACCAAATAGAGAATTGGTCTTACCTGGATTTAGCACAGACAGAATCCATAACTTCTCAGTTCTAGTGGACAGCTTCTGGTTTCTTCAAAGATTTGATAAAAGTGTGTAAGAATAGAGATGTTGGAAGCTGATAGTGCACATTGGTACTGTTTGCTAAATACAGTCATATCCAAAGATCTGTAGAACTTATAGGAAGGAGTTGTATTTTGAGTTCTTCAGCCTTATACAAAAGTAGTACTACTTTGAATATCCGTAACTTGTGAGGGTTCCTGGACAGCTGGAAACAAGCAGTTGGCAGATCCTTACTTCACTTTGGTTTTGTAGTGTCCTGCTAGCAATAGGTTGTTGGTTTACTTCCTTGCCCAGACTTTCAGACTGAATTGTCAGAGAACCAGAGTGGAAATCATAGTGCCCACACCAAACTTTACACCTTGAACACGTGTGTGTTTGTTCCGACCTCTGCGTGTGGCCAGCAGACATGGGAACCATCCTGGTTGTCATCCCCCACTGCAGAGGTGTTAAAAGTGCCAGGGGAGTGGCTTTAACAGATAAACTCCTTTAACTCATTATAATACACAAGCTCAATTACAATGTAAAATTTGAATATTTTTAAAATTGTGGACTGTATATTTAAAAAGTTTTTGTGTAAGTATGAAATTACCAGCTTCTTGAAGTGCTTGATTCATGTTATCCACATGTAGGGATAACCAGTGTGTAGCAAGTTGCCATGGGGCATCACAGGAAATGATTGTGACTATTTTCAAGTGGGGTTTTTTGGTGGGTTTTTTTTTTTTTTTTTTTAACTACTGGCTTGTTGGGGATTTTATCTATGCTTTCTGGGAATCAAAAGATGATTAGTTCAGACTCCCCAAGTTAATTCTTACCTAAGCATGCGTTTTGTGGCTCACGTTAAGTTACTTAGTAGTAACTAAGTTTGAGTTTGGATTTTCACTTTTTCCCTAATCAAAGACAGTTTTAAAACATAGAGCTCTGGAATTGTTCAGGAAAACCAAAATTCTCAGTTTTATAGTTAAACTTTATCTGTTGTTATCTGACAATGCAACGTTTATATGAAAGGTGCCTAACAGCTATTAACTTTAGAAGCAGACTATCTTTCCAAATTCAACAAGATTCGCAGAAAGAGTGATTTAAAAATGCAAGTGATTCATCCTGATTTAATAAAAAATGTGTAATTCTGTGTATAAATACTCAGTATTATATTTAAACATTCACTGCTGGATGTATAATTTTTGCTTGCATTTCTAATTGCTTCATTTTGGTTTATTTCTGAAACCCATTATGCCATGTGTAGTCACTGATAGAATTTCTGAAATGTTTTGCAAGGCAAACTTTGAGACTTCTTGGTTTTTAAAAGTATTCTAAGCAAATCAGCCACCTTTTTGCCAGGTATTTGGGTTGCTCTGTACAGCATATCTTAACAAGAGGAATGTGTGCAATATCTATCACCTCATTTTTGTCTGGCAATGTTACAAAAATGTTAAGACGCAATATCTTCCTTTCACTTCAAGTTGGAAAAAGTGCAGTATCTCTGATTTGGTGGTGTATTTATTTTTATCTATTCAGTGTATGGGCATATGGTTAGGGGTTTTTATGTACATTATGTGTTTCTAGTAATTTCTGAGTTTCATCACTTCTGCTTATGCACCAGTTGTAACCATTTGCATGTTCTTTCAGTATGAAGACCATGGGGAAGGGGGGCTTCAGGAAAGATTTCTGGAAACTGAAATAGTTGTAAGTTCAGTAAATGTAGATACTGCATCATTAACGTTTTTGGTATAGTGTGGGTTTTATAGCACCTATGTATGTTTGCAGTTATTAAGTTATTGCATAAATGTTTAAGAATGAGCATTTTTTTCATCCAAAATTTTGTATGTTTGCAAATATATTTTTGTAATAAAACTTCAAAACAAATGTTGCAGCACCTCCTAAAATCTTGTGACGTTTGCTTTTATTTCTAGACTTCTGTTAGCTTACTAGGAGGTTCCATTTTTATTTAAGGTTAGTATTTTCCAGAGAAGAAACTCAAATTCCTTACTCCATTCTGGGGGTAGAACCAAATTGCATTTGTGTGCTAAGAAGATGCAACCTGACTGCTTGAAGGACAGTGGGGAACAGCCTCTGGTCACTTGGAACAGCCTCTACAAGGTCCTCTGTTGCTATCAGCAGCCTTGTGTTTTGAATTTGATAAACAGATACATTTCCTCTCAAATTAAGAAATGCAGCTGCAATTTCTCTGGCTTTTAAGTACAGCTCTGTAACTGGGTTTAGTGTCTTTCCATATCACTTTTTTGTGGTATCCCATCTATCTAGATATGGCATATGATTCTCAATCCAGTCTTGATCCAAGACATTGGAAATTGTACTTGTCCTCTTACCATATCTGATTGATATCATGCAACTGATTGATCCAAATTTCACAAAGTAAAAGAGGGAAGCTGATGAGGAAGAAAAACATAGAAATTGATCTTGAAATGAAAACAAAACCTTATGCCTAAATCCCTTAATCTTAGCTAGATGCTTATTCCTATTCTAACTGCCTATAGGAGTTGGTGATTGCAGGGCAGCTCAAATGTCAGGGGAGGCCACTGGAGAACGGCATTTGTTGCTCTAATGGTCGATACTGGACTGATTCTTGTACTATGTCCAGAAGCAGATTCTTCTAATTGAAAACCACAATACAAAACAGGTACAAAAGTCATGGATCTACTGTAAGATAACTGAAAAAAAGTGGAAACAGCTTAGAATCAAATTTTAAATTCTGGAATCTAGATTTAAATTCTGTGTTAGGTGTGTTGCCTGTCTGGTCAATATCAAGACTATTTTTTTCATTCTCAATGCCATTAATCTGTTTGTCTTCTCTGGATCCAGGTATTCCTTTTTACTCCTATTACATGAAGTGCTCACCTTTGGGAATAAGGAAATACTTCGGAATTTCTATGTGTAGCTCCAGCTAAACCAGGCACTGTACAAAAGGTTTATGCAGACCAAAATCTCTTTGGCTTTTTCTCTCTTGATCCTGTGTGCTCTACAGTCATGTTTTTTGAAAGTGCATGAGGGCGTAAAGTCAATCCCTGCTATGATGGTGATATGTACTGGATAGAATCAGGGAATAAGCATTAGGCTTCCTAAAGCTCATCCTCTAAAATTCAAATTTTATTTGCAGGCTTGCAGAATGGAACACCACAATAAGTTGTAGCTCATGGTCATGGACCAAATTAATTGAAGTCAGTGGACTCATGTTTGGTAAGGCTTCAACTTACACTTCCTTCTCACTATAGAAGCTACTGGGGTGGGTTAACATTAACACAGAGAGTAAGAAACCTGTCATTCATACAATGTCTTCTTCATTTGTTAATAGAATGCCGTCAAGTCACTACATACTCTTTATTATGGCTGAGGTAAATTTCAGTTTGATTTTCTAATCAAACTATTAGAAATTATAATGTATGTTATCAAAAGATATTTCCAGTAGTGGAATTTTTTCACCTATCTTGATGCAACTTCAAATGTGAATCAGCTGTTTTCTCTCTTCTAGATTTGGATGGAGGGATTTACTTTTGACCTGACCTACTAATTTAGGAGAATTGAACTTCTGTGATAGACGTGTAAGTTAAAATACAGCCATGAACTGTAAAGCTTGTCCTTGTCAGTTACGCAACAATTTTTCACTTCCTTTTCATATGACCCTCCTAATCAGGCTCAAAGAGCATTGAGAAAAGAGGGCAGTGAAGAGAGATTTTTATCAGTTGTTGCATTTTTGAAAGAGCACTTGCAATAAAACAAGAGGAAAAGGACCACTGAATAGAAGATTCCTGAGAAGAAGGAAGGAATAACAAAAGAGTTTAAGTAAATAAGAAAGGGGATATTGTAGAAAGACAAGTATGGCCTGTGAAGGTGTTTCCTGAAGCACAGAAGAATTTAAGTTACAGTTTTGTTTCTGTACTGCTGCGTGTCTTCAGGTATTCTCAAAGCTCAAATGCAGATAGCCTGTAAGAATTCAAAGTATTTTGGGGTGTGTTCAGAAAATGACTGGGTAGACATATTTCCTTGCTCTCATTCTTCAGGTTTGTTGTGGACTTTTTTAATCTCTGGTAATGAAGCAGCACAGTGGAATTGGCTGGTTCACAGCAGTACCTAAATCTTTGAATGCTTGGTGATCTCCTGTAGTAGTTTAAAATCTGCTACGTAGAACAAGGCTGCTCATACCTAGTTGTCTTTTGTCTTTCATTTTAAATAGACCTTTAAAAATATTCCTACCATAATCCATTCTTTAAAATTTAAGAAGGTTCATTTCACAAAATCAATCTTGGGAAATAAAACCACAAAAGAATAAGCTTTATATGCTAGCTGAAATGAAAGCACTTGCCCTTAGGCCTTTTGTGGAAACACGCAGGGATATGATGTAAATGCACAAGTTTTACTTCTTTTCTCCTCATATATAAGTTAAGAAGCTTTTAAAAGTATCTACAGAGCAAAGATCACCCAGCCTGTCTCCTGTATACAAAATGTTATGCTGGTCTTAATTTAGAAAGCATATGACTTGCGCATCCTGCTCTTCTTGTGGTTCAGTAGAGGGGTGGGAGAGGCTTAGCAGCTTATCCAGCCTTCTCCTGTAGGTTTGAGATTTATGGATGATGCTAAGTGCCTTCTCTGGTTTACATTTTAAGCATCAAACAAATTACCTTCTGTCCTCTGGGAACATGGTTCTCCCATGTAACAAAACTGCTGTAAAGGAAGCTTCTGTCATCTTAAATTCACCACAAGAATTGAGGTACAAGGGTGCACTTAAATCCTGCAGGATCTCGATATGTACAGAGTCTGTTGTGGTTTACAGCATACACCAAGTCCTGCTCCTGATGTGATCTTCAGGATGGAAGGCACAGGGTGCCCATTATAAAGAGAGATCTCTACCTTTCAATGATTTAATAGGAAAATCCTGCCACAACAGAAGCTTTTACAGAAAACCCAAAGGTTTGGTTAGAAACACATGCAGTACTTTTAATAAGGGTTTTCAAAATAAATTCATATTCTTCAGATATGAAGATAGCTGTCTGAGGGAAACTGCTGAGATAACAGATATGAAAGTAATGTAGATTCATTGTATGTAGTGTCTGAGCCTGTGATGTAGCTTTATTTGTAACTTCATTTTAGATTAAAAAAGCCTGATCTTATTACTCCTATACCTGTTCTCATGCAGTACATATAATTTCTTACAATTACTGATGATGTGCTGCACAGACATTGGAGATTTTTTATTTTTTCTTTTTTTCCTTAAATTCATTAGCAGCTAAATGTTATTAGTGAAGATGAGCTGAACAATCTGTTCCATGTCTAACTGAAGTCACTGTGTTTTTGCATGTGGAAGGATGTGCTGGTGGTGCATAATGGTCTGCATAATGAGAGAATATTCTGGCATCAGTCCATTTCATTCATTCTTGAATGGTTTCCTTCTTGAAGGGCTTCTAATGCAGTTCTTCTTTCAAAGGACAAGAATAGTCAAAGCCTGTTGTGTTGCAGAGGTCAGGGTGTAGAAAATTTTTTTCACTTTCTTTCCTACGCATTAGAGCACAAATAAATCCTACTTTATTTGGTCATTATAGCTCTCTTATACCTTCTTTCCAAATGTGCACACCCTGTGAAAGCATTGCTGTTTGGGAGATTTCTCTGCACAAGTTATCATCAATAATTTTATTCTTTTAATTTTGCCAAATTCATTTTATTGAATACAGAGATTCATTTAAACAACGGCTAAGGAGACTACTAACTTCTGAGCTTGTTTGAAGACTGAGTGTTATTGAACTTGAGTTAAGAATCAAATAAAGAAAGCAAAAATGGTGAAGTAACTATGTATTCAGTAGGTCTTTCGAGCATAGATGCAGGCAAATGCCTCAAATTCCTATTGCATAGGTATCTCATATTAATCTTAATATGAAGAAATTGCAACAAGTGAGATTATAAATTTACATAGTTTTGTAAATATTATTATAAATTGGTTATACTAAGCCAATCCAAATACCCCCAAATACTGCAATATTAGCATTACAAACTTTGATTTAAATACTGTAATTTTCTTGCACTGCTAGCAGAAATTCTTCCCTAAATATCATCAAACAGCCAAAACCAGTCACTGTGAGTTCCTTTTAACTGTGTGAGACATACAATGTTTTGGTTTTTTTCTGGCAGCCTACATGATAGATAGACATTTAAAAGTCTCATTGTGTAAGACTTGTCTCAAGTTATTTAGTCTCAAGTTATTATCTGAACATTTTTCATGTATCATGAAATAGTCATAATATTTTGGAAACTTTGCAACTTTGGGTTGGTTTGGTTTTTTCTAGTAAATGACATTTTTATTTAGAGGCAATATAAAAATTACTATGGTTTAAAATTATTTTTATCCAACATTTGCCTGCCTAGAACTCAAAAACAGTCTGTTCTGTTATGGAGTTTGCCATACATGTTTTTCCTTTTGCAGACTATTTTGTCAGCTGAGGAGAAGGTTTTAGTTCAGTTGAACTATGAATCTATTCTGTTTGTATGTATCTTTTTCTTGTATCTTGCTCTTACAGAACTTCAAAGTTGGATGGATTTCCCTTCGGGATGTTTCTGGATCAGGTGCTGCATAAGAACCTAGCATTTACCAGGCTAGTGGTTATAGCTGTTTGTAGTCTATGCAGCACAAACTGCTGTTCTATGGCAACTAAAGGATGTTGAGTGTGTTTTTCATGCTCCAATGGGAACTGCAGAGCTGATCATTATTTCACAGCCTGCTGAATATTCTTTTCACAAGGTGTTAATACTTGAGTGTGCACTTGTGCTTATCTAAAACCACCTGCTATAACTGATGAAGGAACAGAATTTATTTTGAGTAAGATGTGACAGTAAGGACTGAATCTCTGGAAAAATTGCAGCAACAGATTAGGTCTGACAATATACTGCATTCCCATCCATCCAGGCTACAATGATTGGAATTCCACCACAATTCTGCAGTGAGTGGAATTTCACTTCTCTTTTTTAAGGTACTCTGCAAATGAAATGAAACCCTGTGCCCTACATGGAGATATTCAGGAGTAGCAAGGTTACAATCCAGGACAGCAGTGACTGGCAATTCCAGTTCAGTTTGGAATCCATACAGTGCTCAGCAAATGCACAGCCTGTTGGTCTCTTCCCATGCCTCCACACATTTACTCACTACTGTTTGGATTTTGTAGTGATGAGCTCTTACTAGACTTGGATTTGGGAATCTTTTGAGAACAGTTTTTAAGGCAAAATTGGGCACGTAGCCCCATGGTAACTAACTAGCAGTCCTGAGTGTATGCAGCTCCTGCTGTGGTAAACAGGGTTGCATGTACTTATGTCAGCAATGCATTTTTGCAGTATCTCAGCAAATGTCAGTCATAGCTGAGCTTTCATGCTTCTGCTGCACATAATGCCCTGATGCTGAAACGTGGAGGAAGGGATGGAAAAATCCAATTATCCTGTGTATGTATTTAATAAGCTGTCTAGTCTAGTAGTTAATACTGAAGCTAATGAGATGTGATTGTATGTTCTGAGGAAAGACTGTTTGTCCATACGTTTGCATCTTTGTTTTAATCACATTGTATGTGGTTTCAGAGGCAAGTCCCAGGAATGTGGAAGAAATGTTGACTGTTGTATGCAATGTATACCATGACTTCAGCTATTGCTTTACAGTCCATCACACTTGGTCAGAGTTGCAGAAGTAACATGCCTCTTCAGTAGATCAAAGTGGAGTCACTGACACAAGGTGGAATTTCATCCTGTGAATGCTTGAGCTGCTGTTTTAACAACACAATACCACAATAAGCACTCGGTGATGCAGCACAAGGATTCAGCGAATGGAGGGGGAGTTGTGGGCAGTGATCTCCCAGTGACATTATCTAAGTTTAGGCTATCTTAAAGTCTTTTTACCGTTCAGATAACAATGGAGGAAACAAAAGAAGTGACTTATAGTAATACTGGACTGATCCAGGTAATTCCCCTTATTTTCTTACAGGAGGGAAACAAGAAAGCACTGATATGTCCAGCCTGAGAAGGCACTTGCTATAGGATTGCTGTTGCCAGTACGCTTGGGAGACTGTTTGTGGGGGAGCCATTCTTACAAGGAAGATTCAAGAGCACACTTTCACTGTAATCACAGAGACTTGATCACAGGCCTTACTCTTCAGCCAAAGAATGGAATCAGCCTAGGCCAACAAAGTCAAAAGCAAGGCTGTGATCTGGCCAGTTTATATTTAAAAGAATTGTGAGAGAAAACAAAAGACATTGACAAAGGAGTGGGGAGTGACTGAACTCCATTTCAGTTGACTGTCATCTCACTTTGCCACTACCAACGACATATGCAGAGAAGAACTGTAACGGCCTGGCAATGCTGACCTCTTAATCACACTGTATAGACAGAAAACAGGGAGTAAATCCAGTAGAAGCCAAAACTCAGTGTAGAAATTACTTCACTGTTTTCATGATACCTGCTTCCATTTTGATATTTTTCTCCTGTGTTTGTAGATACTACCAACCATCCAAAAATTAGCCATATCTCTAAAATAAGCTTTTTGTTTCCTGATGCAAATGTATTTAGGAAGTTTTTTTAAATTTTATTTTCTGCAGCTGAAATTGGGTGCACAGCCATGTTCTCTTAATGTATCTTTGGTCAATACAAAATACTGTGGAGTTTGGCATCATAAACATGATTTCACTTACGCTTGGCCTCCTTTGAAGAATTTACTTTATGCACCTCTTCTAAACCACAGATTAGGGAAGACCAAATTATCCTGCCTAACCTCATTTAACTGACATGGATAACTGTGTCAGTCGGATGATGGCTGAACCAAATGTCAACATATGTCTAAAGAGCACTTTAAACAGCAGGGGGGATAGAAAAATTGTCATTCCCTTCCCTAGCACAGCCAGTATTTTAACAACTGCTCTCAAATCAGTGAGTATGGTACAGAGCTCAAGCTTATAAATGCTGCTGTGCTGCTAAAATGGTTCTGTGGCTTCAACTACATCAGCAGGTAGGAGATTCCAGTAGAGCAGGTCTATGGAGCACATGAGAAAGTGCTGAGGACTTCCCATCTGCACTACAAGGGAGTTTGAATTCTGTTCCAGACTAGCTCTTGTCCGTCCTGTTGGACTGAATACTCATTAATGGCTGGGATGTATTGGCTGCTTTCTCAGACTGAATCTTCTGTTTCATCCTTATTTGAAAGGAATCCAGTTCATGTGCTCTAGGACTGCTCAGCAGAGAAAGCCAGAGCACAGTGAGCAAGGAACAATCAGGAAACTTGATCCAGAATGGTACTCATGGCTCAAGCTGCTTTAGTCTTACCTTCTGACCATATGGCTGCAGACAAAATCAAGTGTGTTGTTGCCTTGAGAAGGGCTGACAGGTTGTGGAAAGGATGCAAGGATGGACACAAGAGAAGAGGAAAAGTCATGCAAAGTGCTCAGAGAAGTTTGTAACAATCACTCTACAAGATTAGTGTGATTTTAGGCCTATTTGAGGCTATGGCACAACCAGGTCCCAAGCGAGATATTTGCTGGTGTGTAGCATGTGTAAGGTTCAGTTAAGGATCTTTTACAGGGAACTTTGGTTTGAATTTACTGTTACCTCACCAACATTTAGGGTAGATTTTATAGTTTAAAATCTGCAAAGGAAGAGACAAAATCAGTATTTCTCTTGTTGATGCTACTTGCAACTCTTGAGATCTTTCATACTCCCCTACTGACAATATTCCTTATGGCATCAGAACTTCAGGAGGACAAAAGAAGTCCATATATTGTTGAACCAAAGAGAATTTTAACAGGAATATTATGGGGAAACTGCTGTTAAGAATGGCTGTTGCTTGTCTCCACCCTGTCTGGCAGTCCTGTTTGGTTCCTCAGCTAGGATCTCTTTGGTATGATTTCCTGCAGAAGTAGCTAATTTCTAGCTATCACGCATTATTTAATTTCCAAGCTGCTGTTTAGACACGATGGGTTACAAGGTATACAATGTGCCTTTCTGTACTTTGAGAGGAGACGTACACAGTGACTCTAAAAGTGTATTAATACCCTCATTTCTTGGCCCTCTGCTCTGCCACTGAAAGCTCTTGGCATTATAGCCCATGTCTTCAGAGTTCCTAAACTTAGGCTTATGTTCCTTAAACCAAGGCTTATGTGATTCTCATCAGGCTCTTCCCCATCCCTGGATTTTATTGTCCGTATCTCTTCAAAAGGTATTACTGAAATTAAAAGATTTGGGTAACTAGTTCTGCAGGGGAGAAAAAAAAATGTAGTTGGCCTTCCCAATTATTTGAAGGTCACATACAGATTGGAGAATGGCAGTTGCAGCAGTTAACCTTTGTATAGTGCTCTCCAGAACAATCTCTGCACTTTGCTACTGTCAAGTCTGGTTGTTTGGCTCTGTTTTTCCCTCCATGGCCTATTTCCAGTCAAGTTTTTCTTCTGAAGCTTTTCATTAAAAGGATTTTCGAGAAGACAACTGATGAAATAGTTTAAGAAAGCAGTTAAGCTAAAGGAGTGGTGTCTGCTTTTATTTCTTCTAATAAATTGGTTAGTTTATGGAAGAAGTTTTATCTTAACTTGCTGTGAGTTTCACATGTTACTTCCTACTGGTAGTTTGCCAAGTGAGCATGGCTGAATGCTCTGCACACGGAGGTGGTTTCCTTTGTTTCGGAAACCAAGAGTCCGCAGAGTCTTGAAGATGTAGGTGTAGGTTTTTTAATATGAGTGGTTCAGTGTCTTCTGGAAGTAGATGATGATAGCATTAGTTCACTACATGTAACTAAGATATTTTTTAATAAATACAATACAATTTCTAGGATAAACTACCAGTAGACAGAACACTGAAATACAGGAGGGCAGAGCAGGAATACCAGGTTTCATGAGCAAGATGTGAAATATTTTAGAATCACAGAATTATCAAGGTTGGAAGATACTTTTAAGATTGTCAATTCTAACCTTCAATCTAGCACTATTCTTTTTGTCACTACTGTCTGATTAACCTTTTTTTTTTTTTGCTTCTAGATTGTGACTTCTAGTGCTGCTTAGGTTTTCTAGAACAAATATGGAATATTTTACTTGCCTAGTTAAGTCTGTAGCTTTTATGTCACAGTGTTCAGAAGTGCTAGAGGAAATGTATTGGCTGATTGATGGCTGGTGAAGTCAATATTTTATGCAAAAGTCTCTGTATTTGTCACATTCTTTAACATATATTATGGAAATATGAATTATTTCCTGACCAGATGCCTCATGGAGTAAGTCTGCTACTGTTTCTCCTGACTGTGTGAAAGAACCAAGTTACTGTTAAACTGTGGGACGCTGTGACATTCTTCTAGAGACAGGAACAGGCTGGGGTGGAGTCCCTCAGGAATAGCTTTATCAAGCAGGGGTTGAATCAAACATGTTGAGGGAGGTGATCCTGCCCTACTCATCCCTAGTAAGGCACATCTGGAGTTCTGTATCCAGTCCTGGACTCCTCAGTACAAGACAAGGAGCCACTGGAGAGGTCCAGTGGAAGTGACAAAGATGAGGGTTCTGGAGCATCTCTTCCGAGGAGAGACTGTGGGAGCTGGGCCTATTTATCCTGGAGAAGACTGAGGGGATCTCTTTAATGTATATAAACATCTCAAAGACAGGTGCCAAGAGGATGGTGCCAGACTCTTGTCAGTGGTGCCCAGCAACAGGACCAGGGCCAATGGCTGAAACTAAAACGCACGAAATTCCACCTCAGCATGAGGGAGAACTTCTTTACATTGAGAGGTGCAGAGCACTGGAACAGCCGCCCAGGGAAGGCGTGGAATCTTCCTCTCTGCAGACATTCCAAACCCACCTGGCCACGTTCCTGTGGGACCTGTTCTGGGTGACCCTGCCATGGCAGGGAAGTCGGGCTGGCTGATCTCCAGAGCTTTCTTCCAGCCCTAACACTTCTGTGAGTCCCTAAGCGGTGGCGAAAGGTGAGCTCGGCTCCCTCGCCCTGCGTGCTGCCTGAGTGCGCGCCGTTTCACCGGCAGCGACGGAAATGGCGCCCGCGGGCGGAGCCAGGGCCACCGCGAGGCCCGGCCAGCGCCGAGCGCGCCCCGGCCCGGCGCGCCCTGCCCTTGGGCGGCAGCGGGGGAGGTGGCTGCGCCTCTCTCCGCCCCCTCCTTTTTCTCCCCGCCCCCGTGTTCCTCCCTCCGCCTCCGCGCTCGGCCCCACTGAGCCGCGCCGCCGCAGCCGTCGCGAAACCCAGCCTCAGCCCAGGTCCAGCCGCCGCTACCCGAGCCCCGCAGCAGCTGCGGCCTTCCCGCGTCGCCTACATGGAGGATTACCACAAGCCCGACCAGCAGACGCTGCAGGCGCTGAAGGACACGGCCAACAGGCTCCGCATCAGCTCCATCAAGGCCACAACCGCGGCCGGCTCCGGGTGAGTGAGGGAGGCGGGCGGACAGCGTCTCAGCCCCGGTCGCACACCGGGGCCGCGCTCCCGCATCCCGGGGCTGCATCCAGCCTGGGGGTGGTGCAGGGAGGGGCTGTGCCGAGCTCCCGCTGCTTGGAGACGCTACGGTGCCTCGGGGACAGAGCCCCCGGTCCCACGGTCCGCTTCCCGCTCGCAAGTGCCGCCCGCGGGAGTGCTGGGGCGGCTTGCGCAGGGATGGGGAGCGGGCAGAGACGATTCGACCGAAGCCCCGGCACCACCAGGGCTGATGGATGCGGAGGTGCCACATGTGGAAATGGCGGCCGGGGGCTCCGCGGGCAGAGCCCGCCCGGGCCGGGCCACGTCGGTCGCCGGTGCCGGCGGGTGTTGTGACTGGGAGAGAGGCCGGGAATGCTAAGTTGGTGCAGGACTGGAAACCAAAGAATTTGTGCCCGAGGCGCAAGCGGCTTCTTTTTCATTGCGTGCCCGTCAGTTGGAACTAATTCTGCACAGAATTTCAAGTGAGCCCAAGTGGGATTATCTGTGCAATGCCTGCGGTCTCCAATGGGCAGTTTATTCAGGCCTCTGGACAGGATTTAGTGTGGGCTCTGATGTGTGCAGATTCCAGGGTTATCCTTTCTTTGATCGTGCTTTACCTATGGAAAAAAATCTCTGCAAATAATCTAGTTTTAGTCATGTAAAAGTAAAGCCATTTTTGTCGGCTTGAATAATATATGAATGCTTCCATTTAAAGTGCTGGCCTTTTTTTACATATATCCCATCTTGTTGCAATTTCCTCCTGTGGACCTCTTTGGAACTGGCTGCAGTGTTTAAAAAAAAAATCTGAAGGAATCCCTTGGATGTTGAGGTTTGTGTGAAGGAGGGTGGTGTGTAAAATACTACAAAGCTTCTTTGAATTACCTTAGAGTCCCCACCCTGTGCCTGGCATGAGCTGCCTCACATGGCTCTCGAAGCTGAACTTTACTCGTTCCGTTTGCAGACAGCAAATGAAAGTGCTGCTGTGGTTCTTCCTGTGAAATGGAGTGTTGGACGCGGGAAACCTCTCAGCAAGTCAGAGCAGTGCTTTTTTACAAATGCGTGTCTTGTTTGGTCCAGCCTAGAGAGACAAGTATGGGGTACCCAACAATTGCTCTTTTAGTTCCTGGTTTGTTTCAGAGTTACAGTGTGCAGTATTACAGAAGTCTGTGTGAACGTGTAAATTGAAATTGTGCTTTGTAGAGCTTGAGCTTCTGTGTTCAGCTTCCAGTATGTATTTTAAGCAGGCCACAGGGATGTATGGTATCAGCTGTCTTACTGACAGATAAAATTATTTTTCTGTTTTGTCTGATGTGCTGTTAAAGAATAAGGATCATACTACAGCCTCTGTTTCTCTTCCACGGTCCATGCAATTCAACAGGAAAACTCATTCAGTCACCATACTGATGAAGAGACAGTAAAAGTAGTTTTACTCAAGCTTTTTATTCCCTAGTTCATGTGTGCATCAGTACTGAGTCCTTATTGCACAAACGCATTTGATTAATCCCTCTAGTTTATTCTGCCACTGGTGTTGTATAGTCTGAAATTATTACACAACCTGATAACAAGCAGATTATGAAAGATGGGCTCTTAAGGGAAGATTCTCTTGACAAGTAATAAATTTTCTTGATAAGATTTAGTTGCCAAGATGATGGTTTAGTAACATGCCCAAAAGACATTCAGTCTGTTGTGGAGTTAGGCAAAGCAAGTACATTTTTAAGGCAACTGTGCATTATGAATGTATTTTCCAAAAACTGAGACAGTATGCTTTGCTTAAATTGCTGGTGTGCACTGAGGATGGGAAAAGATGTTTGAATGCACATTAAATTTAAATAGAAGCTTACAGTTAATTTAAAAAGTGAATTGTTATTCTTGCTTTGACTTTGTTAAGGAAATATTTGTTTCTTAAAGGTGTAGTTTGCAAAAACTGAAGGAAATACTTGCAATAAAAGCACTTCAGAGAAAACAGGACCTGCGTTCTACTTTGAAGGAAGTAATTTCTGTGAACTGTGGCGTGTATTGCAACACAAGTGGTGCTGTGGTAGATATGACACACCAGTTCTTGCAGTCTTTACTTGTTCTATCTTTTTTTAAAGAAAGTACAGCCTTTGCCTGGACAAGAGCTAAGTCAGCTGGATCCTGAAGTTGCTCAAACACATCACTTTCAGTACTTCACCAGTTGGAGTGGAAAAATTGAGTGAACTGGAAAAAAATTTTGTGTTCAAAATTACTTACGTGGGCAAAAAATTTGATTAAGTTAGTTGTAAAGATTGAACATACTTGCTTTGGGGCATGGAAGAGCTCTTTCTTTGAGATAAGTAGTGCAGGCATATCCATTGGAATGGGTAGAGTCTCTTCTGTAGCTAATAAATTTCTGCAGTTTTGAAACAGTGCCTTGGCTTCCTAGAGTCGCATGGATACTTTGTTAAAAGTGGAAGTTGCAAGAGTTTCTTAAGAGGCAGTTAACTTTCATAACAAGTGGTGTGGTCACTTGTTGCAGATTATTTTTTCTTCAATATTTTTGGTTTTGACTCGCTGTTCCATTTTAGCTTTCTACCACTATCCTTTCTAGCTGAAATGTGTGGCCACATGTAGATGGAACATGTATCAATTGATGCAGAGTAATAAAAAACCCCCACAAAACTAACTTGGAGTAATCATTTTACCCTTACTTTGTGTGGATCCAGGATTTTGGTGTTCTAGTGTACTTTGATTTTGTTTCCTACTGGAGGACTATATTGCAGAGTAAAGGCTTTTTTGTTATTTCTAGTAGTAGAAATTCATTTAATTAACCTGTAGTTTTAATAAGATTTTTTTTTTTCCCAATTTTCAGGTAATTTATTAAATTTTTCTGCTTTTTTTTTTATTTCCACATGCTACCATTTTAGGTGGTTTAAAACTTTTTTAATCAAGACCAGGAGTTCATAGAAGTATGGTTAAGTATAAAGTTAATAAAATTAAAGGAATGAAAGCTTTAAACAAGCATGTAAGGCTTATTGATTAACTCAAATACATAAATATTTACTAATATGTTTGAACCATGGTTTAAAGCTAATTCTCTTGGTTCCCTGTGTGTGAGTACTTACTAAGGGATGAACACTAACCATAATTTGTATTTTGCTAGTGTTTTGCATGTTTTTATTCTCTTATTACAGTTATATTGGGGATGTTGGGAGGGAAGGTTTATTGCTATCAAAAGAAAATATTCTGATTAAAGTTCTAGTGAAAGTGTTCTCTAATCCTAATATGCATGGTAAATGTACATGTGGGAAACAAAAGTGACACTTTCATAGTTTTTCCTGTTTTACAAGTGGGATCAAATATTTTAAAAATATCCTGCTAAAGATGAAAAATAAATGTTAGTAGAAGAGAAAATGAGATGAAACTGCATTTTCAACCTTCTTACTGTGCATCATCCACTTCCCTGGACTTCAGTAGCAATGGCTGATGTCAAGAATGATGCTGTTTACACCAGTAAAATCTGAAAAATGCTGTTTTCCACACTCAGTAAAGGTTTTTAAAGAGCCTCCTAACGCCTTTTAAGCTTTATGGCAAGTGGCAAGCCAAGGCTGGTACTTCCAAGTGGTCAAGTAGTGCCACCCCTTCCAGATGCATAAGAACTACAGTGATCATTATTTAAATTACAGTAACACAGATAAATAAAAGTAATTCTGTGCCCTTCTATTGCACTTCAAATGAAATATATACCTTATCGTGGAATAACTCCATATTTGCCACTTGCAAATACCCTCTTCACATAACTTTATATTCACTTGTTGGTACCTTATGGCACAGTTGTCTCTGAAATGGGCCAGTATATGCCTAAGGAAAGTTATAGTTCAAGTATGAATTCATGCTGCTGTGAAGAATGTTCAGATGTTATGCCAGGTAGTTCATTGGGAGAGACTATCCCAGATACTTTAAAATGTTTGATAAACCAACTCGTACAATATTTCAAACTCATAGAGATGTAAATGTAGAAAATGTTGGTTCCTCTCTTAGCTAAAAATTAAGCAATTTAGTATTTTACAACATGTATCTGGGTGTTTATTGGAGACAGTAAATTTCCATATCCAGTTTCAGTAGAAGATGAAAACAAGAATTGCATTATTTAATGCCCTCTTTAGAAAACAGAATTATTATTCTGTCAGCTTTAATGTGGTACACTGAAATCGTTCCTAAGCTATACAATTATAAATGTTCCAGAACTTTCTGCAAAAGTCAAGCTTGCATTACCAAACCCTGCATGTGCATCAGAGCCTGAGCAAGTCCTGATGCCACACTTTTAATTCCTCCACTCAGTGAGTGGCTCCGGTATTGTGGAAAGCTGTCCTTGTTTCCTCTGCATTGGTGTGAATTTCTGCTGACAGATAAATCAGTGGAGTCTGATTTCCGACCCAGGCTTACACAGCTGTGCTTCAGTCACCCCTTCAGGTGGTGATCCTTGGCTGGGGGAAGAAGGGAAATCTCTACAAGATAAGTCCTTGAGTTGTCAGCAGGATCTGCATTGCACATCCACTTCAACTAGATCAGAGGCTCCCTTTGTCTCAGAGTACAAACTGATTGGCACTGGGGTAATGGCAGAGGGGTGGGTTATCAAACACTTCAGATTTGTGTATATTAATGCTGAAGACTTGGGGTCTGGTAAAGTGCTATTTTAAAGATGCAGTCCTGAGCAAACAATAACACAAGTGGTAATCTTGGGTCTTTTGACTTGTAGCCACCCTACATCATGTTGCAGTGCAGCAGAGATTATGTCTGTGCTGTTTTTCCATACCATGAGGTACAAAGTGCAAGACCCTAGAAACGCCAGCAACGACCGGTTTGTTCTTTCAAAGGTAAATAAATAATAACTGTTTTGCTGTCGTGTTGCAGTCTGCTAGCAAAGAGCTGCCTGTCTGTAGATTAAATTGACTTGTGCTCACGTACAGTTGCATCTGCACAGAAGTCTGTTGGAAATATTTGAGAATTTGTCTGCTTCAGAAAGACAAAAGCTGGCTGAATTAAGTTGTAGCATAACTTAAAAATCGTTTAAAAGGGTCTGTATAATGTGTCTTGATAAGTCTTAACTTCACTATGTTAAGTTGTTCTAATGTTAAATAATAAATGTTATTATATTGTCTATAAAATCTATCAGGATACAATAAGATATGTTTTATTTTGGCATAACCAAACCTCATTTTCAAATGAGGCAGTCGCAGCTGGCTTTTGTGCTCTCTTGTTAAATGCAGCCTTGCTGTTCTGCCTGCAGCCGCGTCACAGTGGGCACTAATTCCTGCCAGCTTCTCAGGGAACTTTACATGATACAGGGTAGGCCAGTGAGTAGTTTGTATTTTGCATTCCTACAGTGCCAGTATGATATTGAAGTCAGTGCTACTTCTGAAGCCACTTCTGTGGGTCAGAAAACACTTAAACTCCAATCTGTGCTGGCTGTTAAGTGTTTCCATCCCGTTTTACATGGTGCCATTGCAAATTACAGGGACATTTTGTTCATATGACATAAAGGCAGGTGAGGGGCCTTCAGAAAACATAGTGATGTAACACATGGCAGATGAAGTGCTCCTATGAGGCCAATTTCATCTTTGAGTCAGAATTCCTCAAGTGGTGGCTCACAGTAGTGCTGTGTAGCCCATGGCGTATGTCCTTGTGTTGGATGTAACTGTTGCCATTTCTGGTGGCCATTCTGAAAGAAGGAATTGAGTGAGAAGCAAGCAGTTGATGCTGAGGTGGTGAAGCACTGAGTCACTTCCTCGTGTTTGCTTTAGTTCTCTAATTAATCAGGATTTCTGTCCAGAGTTGCTAAATGGCTTCAAACCTCTGCACGCTCTTTTGACTCGTGATGACTCCAGGAGTGGAAGATGACTGCTCCACAAAGGTCTGAGTGTACAAAGCTTAAAACTTTGCCCATTGTCACTCACTGCATCCTACCCTTAGTACATATGAAGGAGGTTCTAATAGGATAACACTTGCTCATTCTTTTGGGGTGCTCTAAGCAAGGATGTGGGGAACTTAGAAACAAGCATCAGTGTGAAAAGTTGTAAAACTGTTTTATAACTCCGTGCCTTCTTAATGGGCACAAGAACTCGATTTCAGGGTTTGTCAGCTTTCTAGAGTTTTCTCTTGATACTTGGGAATTGTGAAACTTGTGCTTTGTTTAAAACTTCTGTTTTTCTCTAGGGTCACGCAGCACCAATTTTATATTCTGTTTGGGCAGAGGCTGGCTTTCTACAAGAAGCAGAATTACTGAACTTGAGGAAAATTGATTCTGTACTAGAAGGACACCCAGTGCCAGTGAGTGCTCATTTTGATACAAAATTATGTTTTCTGTGGAACAATAAGAGCACGTATTTCACAACAGTTTTGGTTGCCAACTGTACAGTACAGGAAAGATAAAGGCTTCTAAGAAGGATGATGGCATTTATGGCTTCACAGCTGAATTTGAACTGTGTTTGAATGAGCATGTAAAAATGACCTTTATTGTTGTAGTAACGTTCCTCTACAGTCGTCCATGCCAGTATTTTCTGTTTTAAAAAAGGTTTATGTAAAGTTCTATGCAGGCTTCACTTGTCCTTTAAGCAGCTTTGAGGTATTTCAAGAGTTTACATCCAGTTTGGTCACCTCATTTGTCTTTCCATTCCCAGCCAGTTGTTTCAATCAATTCTTTTTCACACAAACTTATCAATTCTTAACTGTTGCCATCTGAAGAACAGCTGACAAATTCCATTCCCTCTCAGAGTGTCCAGTTAGCTTGTGACAGTCATCATGAAGATTCCTGCATTGCAGGGAAATCAGGGGTTCAAGGCAAGATTTAGAGGGACTTGCACATTGTTATGTCTGAGAAGCTGCATTTTGATGTAAGTTGAACCGTCTTCTAGCACTGGAAATCACTTTCTCTGTTTCTTAACTGTAAAATAATTGACTTTTTATTCTCAGAGACAAGCATTCACTGATGTGGCTACTGGATCCCTTGGGCAGGGTCTTGGTGCTGCTTGTGGAATGGCGTATACTGGCAAATTCTTTGACAGAGCCAGGTAATTCCATCTTTATATTTCATGATTATATGCATTCAATGGGAAAATTTTGTTAAAATAGATAGCTAGATTCTGCTTTATTCTATTTTCCATTCCCAAATTTAATTTCAAGTTCAGGTTTTAAATGATAGATAATTACAAAGCTGTTGCCAGTGAACCTCCCAAGGGTTTTAAAGGTTAGCAAGAATTAGAGCATATGTGTGTTTCTTTCATAACCTGACAGCATTGCAAGCTGATGCTCCTGAACAGAGAAGACAGTGAGTTGTTGGAGGAGCCTCTAACTTCCAGAGAGTAATTGATACCCACTTTGAGACTGGATGTGTTCCTTTATAAGGAAGGTGCAAGCTGGAGGTGTCTGTTCAAAGTCAGATGACAAATAATGAAGAACGTTGGATAAGGAACTGTTATGGTCAATAACAGCATAATTGAATCATAAAGTACTGCTCCAAAACGTTATCAGAAAGGCACTCAACTCCAGAGAGACAAAAATGACTGCTCCTGCCATTTGTTTTGTGCACAAGAAAAGATGATGTCTAAAGGCAAATCTGTATGAAGAGGAAAATAGCCTGATGTAGTTGATATATTTTATTTGACAGTTCTAGTACATTTGAGCATAGGCTGCCCAGTTAATGTGTCCTACACTTCACTAGCTTGAAATCATTTCTGTGAAAGATGACTTGCTGATTTTAATTGAGTTTAGCAGATGCTGCGTGTGGAAAAAATGTAACCAGTGCTTACATGATAAAAGGAAAAGGTGGTCTTGCGTGCAGCACTGGGGAGCAGCTTAAGTGCAAGGAGTTCAGATTTAGCTAAAGGCAGGTGGGAATCAGATCAAAAGTCTGTTATAGCTTAATGTTTAGTAAAAAAAAAAAATCATTGGCAGCCATCTTGAGTATTTTGTTTTAAAATGTTATATTTGAAGGCTAATTTACTATTCTTTTTTAAATTTTAGTAGGTAATAAACGTTTACAAAGTTCTGTCATCCAGAAAAAGAGAGTGGTAATAGAAGACAAATGCTGTGGCTGAATTTGGTAGAGATGAGGCAGAACTCCTACTGAGTTTTACCTAAAGAAAAAGCTTCAGTGGTTGGAGAAATAGTCTACAAAGTCATATCGTGTTGGTTATCTTTTTCCTGAACTCTGAATTTGTTATGCAGCATGCTTTAATCCATAGCTGAGCTCATCCACAATTTAGAGTTTCCTGAAATTAATTCCTGTTGGTTGTCCTTCCAGAGGGTATATGGGAGGAAGGAGGAAGCAGAGGTAACCGTCCCTGCATTGTTTAGGATCTTGCTGAGTCACAGTGACAGTGTTCAATGGGCCTGTTCAGTCAAGCCTTGCAATGGGAGGCTTAAGACTTGATTTTTTCAAGACAAAGGTTTGGAAAGGAGTGCAGTATTTCTCATCTTATTTTTCTAATGTGTAACAGCTCAAAACTACTTTAATTTGATTTGTCAAAGGTTACATACCTTTATCTGAGGTGAATGCATTGAACAATGAGAATTGAGTTTGGGACAGAAAAATGAAGGGAATTCTTACTATGAATTGTTAGGGGAGTTTTGATTTAATAGCGCTCACACATGAAAGTTAATTTATTTTCTTTTTTAATTTCTTCTAGCTATCGAGTCTACTGTCTGCTTGGTGATGGAGAGTTATCTGAAGGCTCTGTTTGGGAGGCAATGGCCTTTGCTGGCTTTTACAAGCTTGATAATCTTGTTGCTATATTTGATATTAATCGTCTTGGACAAAGTGACCCTGCTCCTCTGCAGCATCACGTTGAAATCTACCAGAAACGCTGTGAGGCCTTTGGGTATGTGAGTGGGAGAAGTTTAGGATAATCTCTCACTTGAAAATGTATGTTTTATTTGCTTCTCAGAATTGTTCAAATGAGCTTTCAGCTCTAAAGTATTTCATTGCCAAGGAACATGGTCTTTCATAATCCCTGATATTGGTTGACTTTATAGCTGAAGCAGGAATATTTAGAGTGGCAGAATTTGTTGTTTTTGAGGAAAAATAAGTTCAGATAAATCTTACTCAGATAAATCTGTTACAGGTCTTAAAACTGTTTTTATCACATTGAGTTCAGATTCTATAACTGTGACCACGTGTCCTATCATAGCAAGTAGATCAGAAAGAAATAGCATGGAAAGCATTACTTGTAAGAGAATTCTTTGTGTATTTGCTTTCACTTAGTTTCATATTTCTATGCAGATGCAAAGTCCATGCTAAAAAATTGTCAGATACAACAGAAGCCAAATTATGCCAGAGTGGTTCTTTATTTAAAATCAACTTCTATTGTCAGTTTTCATCTTACTTCTAGATGTTTGATTTGCTCTTGTGATTAAAAATGGCCATTATGTCTGAAGAAATGTAGGATAACTTAGTTTTCTGTGGGCTGTGAATTTTGCTTGTAGCTGTTGATCCCTCTGTGACTCATTTTGCTTTATAGAAAAGCAGCTGTGCTATTTTTTATGGTCTCAAATAAATGCTAGTTTGTGCTTCTGGCATACTTTGGGTCTCTTAAAAAGACACTGCACTGGAATGAAGTTAGTATTTGTTATTGTTATTGCTGACTACCAGAGAGTGTCACATGCTAAAACCCTTTAGAAACAGTTGATCTGTTTGTGTTCTTAGCTGGCATGCCATCATCGTGGATGGACACAGTGTGGAGGAGCTTTGCAAAGCCTTTGGCCAGGCCAAACATCAGCCGACAGCCATCATTGCAAAGACTTTTAAAGGCAAAGGCATATCAGGTAATAAAACAACTGCTTTGCATACATGTGTATATGGTATGTACATAGTGCGGCAATAAAGGTACCTACACATCTGAGCAATAGCATGCAGAAAATCTTTCAACCTCTGTACCTCTCACCAACATTATTGTTGAGAAAATTGGTTTGGTCCTATCAAGCGAGATGTGTGCCAGCTACAGTGTTGTATCTGTGGGGTGGAGTAAATGCACACTCAGTATGTCAAGGGTTGCCATGATTCCCTTTAGCTACAGCTTTTAGCAGCACTCTGTGAGCTTGCCTTTCTGACCGGATAAATATTAATAACAGCAGTGAATATCTTCATTCCTTTTCATTGAGTAAGCAAGCAAAGTTCATTATTTGCAGTGACTTAGGGAAAAGCAGCGTATCAGCCAGAGTGGTTTGGCTGTTAGTGCCAGGTGCACAGATAAGAGGCATCAGAAGCTATTAAAATAAAGCTGTAAAACGTCTGGCCTTGTTTGAATTGGACACCTTGGTTAACTGTTGTTTCAAACTTAACTGAGGTTGCTTAAATAGAACTAACTGTTGAAATTTCATGGGAAATGTTCACACTGGTTTTACTGGTTGCTTCCTGCAACGCTTAGGGACCAGGTCTGTTAGGTGCCAATTTACCAACAATTTCAGTAGAAGATGCTGGGATTTTGTCACAAGTTTGGAATATATGTAATTTGAATATTCCTCTTTTTTATTTAAATATGTCTGTCTTAATACAGTTGAATACTATTGTAATTGTTTAAGGAATTTCTTCTTTGGTAGACCATACAAGACTGTCATACTCCACTGCATTTTTATCTGGGTAAAATCTGCAGCTGAAAACCTAAATTGTTTTTATACTTCCCTTACTTGTAATGTGATTTTGAATACACAGGTGTTGAAGATAAAGAAAGCTGGCATGGAAAGCCCCTTCCGAAAAATATGGCTGAACAAGTCATTCAGGAAATAGATGACAGAATCCAAAATAAGAAAAAGCTTTCTCCAGCCCTTCCAGAAGAAGATGCACCTATAGTAAATATTAGAAACATTAAGATGCCATCTCCACCAACTTACAAAGTGGGAGAAAAGGTATTCATTTCTTTTTCACTATTTGTCAGATATTTCGAAGTGTGAGACTGTTTAACTGGATAGCAAGAGGTTTTGTGTTATCCCTTGCTACAATTTCAACTACCCACCTCTTCTCAGTAGGCAGACACCAATTTCTATGGTGTGACACAGACAATCAACTCGCTGGGTACTGAAAGAGTATATTAAAATAGGAAGATTCAAATCACTCTTCTTCATTTCATGATCATTATCAATTTTCTAAACTACTTAATGTGCATTTGGAATTGAAGAAACTCCTTGAGGTTCAGTAAATGTCCATGATTGGAAAGCGAAGTTTAAAACATTTTCCTGTCTGGATTGGTGGGGAGTTGCCAGTTTTAGCATAGATGTATTTCCGAATGCTTCGCTGTGGGTTTGTTTACTCTTCTGTGTGTCACCGTTCTCATATGTACTTTTGATACTGCTATCATTTGAAAACAATAAAATAGGAAGAAAGCAAAGCCTCTAGGAGCAGCAAGTTACAGCAGCTTTGCTGTGTTTTCCTTTTGCAGTGGGCCACCCGCAAAGCTTATGGGGTTGCACTTGCAAAACTGGGCCACGCCAACGATCGAGTGATTGCTCTGGATGGCGACACAAAGAATTCCACCTTCTCAGAGCTCTTCAAGAAGGAACATCCCAGTCGCTACATTGAGTGCTACATTGCTGAGCAGAACATGGTAACTGCTCCCTTTGGTTTATTCTAAGATTAGTATAACCATGCAGTGCAAGTCCCCTTAGAGTGGGGGTCTAATACCTGCTTTTCAAAGAAACGTATGAGGTAATTGTAGTAATAACCAATTTAGGAACCTTGTTCTGATTTCCCTCTTGCTGAAGAAGGGCCCCTTTAGTAAATACCAATCCAAATAACTCAGGTAAATCCATTCCCTCTTAGTAATGATGATTTTTGTCTGCTGGAGATAGCAAGACCATGTCAGTTGGACTGAGAATGTAAGCCTTTGATCCAGGAGAAGAAGGAGGGGGATAAGTCTTAAAAATCTGTGAGTGGGTGCTTGAAGCAGATAAAGAAAAGAGGCTGCCAGTAAGAATCAACAATAACAACTGGCAGTTGAAGCAAGGAGCAGAGGAGATGCAGGAGGGTAGGTACTGGGAGGGTGAGTTGCCTCCTTCCTTTTTTGGAAATGCCAGCAATTAGAAGCAGGACTGAACAGAGATTTTTAATCTGCGTTCAGAGATTCTCACTAAATTTTTAAGGCAAGAAGCCCCACAGATGTCTTGGAAACAACTGATAAATGAAGAATTCACTGTTCTTGTCCAATCTCTCCCTTTCAGGTGAGCATTGCAGTTGGTTGTGCCACTCGTGATAGAACCGTTGCTTTTGCCAGCACCTTTGCTACCTTCTTCACGCGGGCATTCGACCAGATCCGCATGGCTGCCATCTCTGACAGCAACATCAACCTCTGCGGCTCTCACTGCGGGGTTTCCATCGGTAAGGGCACCCACAGCTTCTTTAGCAGCAGTCCCCATCCACTCAGTGATAAGTGTCCAGCAGTCAAACACATTCTGCACTGTGGAGGCAAGCTGTACTATTAGCTGGAGTGGTGTAACAGTGGCAGCATTGATAGGAGGAAGTTATATTTGCAAATCCACTTTTGTGAGACACGTCATTGTATTTAAAAAGAATGACAAAAATTTCAAGCTGTCATATTTTTTTCCTCTGTGGCCTGATGAAAATAGGACTTTTCCCTACAAGCTTTTCTACTGCACAAATAAAGACTGATATAAAGGGATTGGACTGAAACTGAGGAGTTTAGGTTCCATTTTATCTTTGCAGTTCATGTCTTCTGTGGAGAGAATAGTCATGTGCTTACTGTACCTTTGTTTCCCAGTCTCTAAAGTGAGAAAATAATCATCTGTTCTTGCACAGATGCTCTTGTCCATCAATCTCAACAACACTTTGGAGATCACACATTTGAAATAACTATTTCAACTTATCTCAGTATTTTTTACTACTGAAATTGTTGATAAAGTGATTTTAAAAATCCAAAACTTCTTAAGTACTGATGAAACAGGAACTGTGAAGCTGTTATATCATTCAGAGAATTGAATCATGGAACGGTTTGGGTTGGAAGGGACCTTAAGGGTCATCTCGTTCCTACATCTACCACTAGAGCAGATTGCTCAAGATCAGGCAGGACTTACCTTTGGTTGTCTCGAATCACCTCCCTGTCCTCCGTGTGCCTTAGTACAGCTTCTAGGAGGATCTGTTCCAGGATCTTCCCAGGCACAGGGTGCTAGTTGGTAGTTCCCAAAATCCTCTCTTTTCCTCTTTTTAAAACTGGGTGCAGTGTTTTCCTTTTTGCAGTCACCTGGGACTCCACCTGGTACTGCCATGACTTTTCACAGAGAGTGTCTTGGCAGCTACATCAGCCAATTCCCTCGGGACTCTGGGATGCATCTCGTCAACTCCCATAGACTCTTGTATGTTGAGATTCCTCAGGCAGTCACGAACCTGATCTGTTGTGGTTTAATCCCAGCTGGCAACCAAGTGCCATCCAGCCACTCATACATTCCCCGTACCTGCAGTGGAACTGGGAGGAGAATCAGAAAAAAAATTGTGAGTTAAGAACAGTTTAATAAATGAAACAAAGTAAAATATACTCTTACTCGTAATAATTGTAAGTATAAAAACAAACCCCAAGAAAAACAAGCACAGTATAATTTCTCATCACCCTCAGACCAATGCCCAGCCTGTCCCTGAGCTGTGATCAGCCCCTTTCAGCCAACTCCCCCTAGTTCATATGCTGAGCATGGCATTCTGTGGTCTGGAATATCCCTGTGGCCAGCTTGGGTCAGCTGTCTGTGCCATGGTCCCTCCCAGCCTTTTGTCCATCTCCTCACTGGCAGAGCATGAGTACACTGAAAAGTCCTTGGCTTACACGGCGACAACCAAAACATCGGTGTGTTATCAACAGTATTCTCGTGCTAAATCCAAAACACTCTACTGTACCAGCTAAGAAAAAAATGAAATATCCCAGCCAAACCCAGGATATCTTACAGCAGAAAGAACTTTGCTCCCCAAGTCCCTATCCTGCAGTCCATCCACCCAAGAGGTGTGGGAAGGTTTGCCAGTGGAGACTGAGGCAGCAAAGCCAGGACATCTCAGACCAGCTAGCTGAGAGCCCTCACCAGCAGAGCCTTCCCTGGTCTTGGCTTCCCACCATAACTGTTTGGAACACGTCAGATCTCATTGGGCTTGAGTTTGGTTTGAAGGAGGAAAAGAATTTTATTTTTTTCTGAAATGCATAGACCTGACCCTTGAAAACAGGAACAGACTTGCATACCAAGAAAGAAAATGCAAATAGACATTCATGCTTGAAAAACTGTAGGTATTTCCAGGGAAAGTGAAAGAGAGGGAGATCTGACAGGGGTAGTAAATTAAGGCTCTCTGCATACATCAGTTTTTCGGTTGATTTAATAGTTTTGGCTGGCAGTAAGGTTTGAAGAAGAGTTGGATTTTTTTTTTTTTTT
>VZRN01002471.1:636735-664183 GCA_013397935.1 Dasyornis broadbenti | reverse complement strand
TGTTTAAAACAAAATTGTTCATTTGACCTG
This sequence comes from Dasyornis broadbenti, assembly GCA_013397935.1. Taxonomy (NCBI): domain Eukaryota; kingdom Metazoa; phylum Chordata; class Aves; order Passeriformes; family Dasyornithidae; genus Dasyornis; species Dasyornis broadbenti. The sequence continues at coordinate 664,153 of VZRN01002471.1, read as the reverse complement.
TAATATTGGTAAAGATTTAAAGATCTTGCATAAACATGTAGTCTCATCCCAAACCTCAAACTTAATTTGTAGCTGTATAGAGTATTCTGGAGGAAAGACTGTAAGTAGAGTGTATCAGATTATGGCTTTTGTATGTAATTAAGTGAGGGATTCTATTACAAGCCTCTTTTCTTATTAAAATCAGTAGTTCCACCTTCAGATTTTTAGCAAGCAGTATGTTAGTGCAAAATCCAATTAGGTTTGGTCTTTGCTCATTTAAGAAGATAAAACTCCTTTGGGTTCCCTGAATTGTCTCCTAGAACTACACTTCCAAGTTTCAATTTTCAGCATATGAAGTGTTCTGCTGGGAGCTGTGACTGTGAAGTGCAGACTTGGATTTATAAAGTTGTTTGAGGTACAAATCTCATTCAAGCTTCAATTTGATTTTCAAAAAAGAATTTCAACCCAAAGTTCTGCAACTTATACAAAGAGTTATAAAGAAAGTTATTCAGAGAAATCCTTTAGCAGTTAAAAAATTCAATTTTAAATTGAAGGGTATGAATGAAGCATACTTCCTATTAGAACTTTGGGCTTGCATGGAATTCCAAATCTGCATGGAATGCAGAATACAGTCTGGATCTGTGGTGAAAATTGAAGTTTTACATATGGAGTTCTAGGTAGACCTGGGCTTCCGCTGCACTGAAATTTGGACCCATTAAATTTATGAGAAATAGTTATCACAATGACCTCCTGAACTTGTACTAAGTTCACTCCTAGACCAATAGTTACTGCTGGACCGAAACATTAAATAAGTTTCAAGGTCGTAAGAGAATAATGGAAAATTCTGTATTTTTTAAACTAAACATATAGGAAAATAAATTATAGTGCACATGTGTCAAAAATAGAAATATCAATTGTTTAGTCTGATTTATATCCTGGACATTTGCTACTGTTCATATTAAGCTATAAATGCAGGTTTTGCAGATGTAATTGAGAATTATACTCTCATTTGATCTGTGATACTTCAAAACCATATAAATCGGGATTTTCATAAAGACTAGGGGCCAAACTCAACTTGGTGCTAGTCTGTAAGTTACATTGAATTGAATTGAATTGAAGGGTTTTGAAAATTACCACCTGGTAATTTTATTCTTCATAATTTCACTTTTTTTCTATGTCTTCATTGTGTGGGTGCATTTTAGAAAAGCAAAATGCCCACTGGGATCCCTCTCATTCAGAGTGCACACATTTAGAAACTGTGATGTTGAGAGTTTTTTTTCATGTCATGACTGAAAGCCAAGATATTCTCTCTTCCTGGTCGGTGCTTACTGTATTAGTAATGTGCAGTGGCGGAGTTCAATGACTGATCTCTTTAACAAGTTTAAAGTTCTTCAGAATTTTGTGCTGCTCTTAGGAAAATATTCTCCTCCTTCCTCGTGAACTCGTCCTTCTTGAATAACAGGTAGTGGGTGCATGTGGGAAGGCTCTTTGCCCTGCTGCTGCAGGCTGTGACATGAGTGGATTCAGAACTCTGTGCATGGTTGGTTTGGAACAGTGCCATTCCCAAAGCTCCGTTACATAAGGTCACTGGGGGCGGGGGGTGTTGTGGTGGTTGTTTCTTTAACCATGGAAAATCATGGCATCTAGCACATGTCCTGGCTAACGATTCTTTTTCATAGATCTGCAGTTTATGCCATGAGGCGCTTGAGTCGTTAAATTAACACAGATGCCCTATTGCTCCCTAAAAGACCTTTTTACGGTATTAAAAAATACATACATACCCTTCATTTAATCTTGAAATGAGCTGAAGAATTTGAGAGTAGTTGTATCAATTGCACTCTCCATTTCTGATGGGACACATGCAATTCCCCTTTCACATGTCCAGCAGTTTAAATCTGGAGGAACACTTACTGACAAGTATAAATTTTGCCTCAGTACATGTAAATCTGAAGATGCTCAGATATCTTGTGACCCTCTTTCTGTATCTGTACCCTTTGTATTTGGTTGTATTCCTTTTGTGTTGTTTTATTGTTATACTTTATTTCCTATTTTTTCTTTTTAATCCCAGTTCTCTTTCTTTTTAGTCTCTTTCTATCGTTATTTACTTGTTTAGATGGTTCCAAGTTTAAGGAGAAGATGATTCTTTTCTCAAGCAGGTAGACTTGCATGTTGTGTGTGTGCCTGATTTTATACTTTTCTCTTTTTTGCCTGGTTTACTTTGAACCTCACTGCTATATTGAGTGATTGTCAAAAATGTGCACTTGCTCTTTTGTAACCCTGGTTTAATTCTTTCAGGTGAGGATGGGCCATCTCAGATGGGACTGGAGGATCTGTGCATGTTCAGGGCTATTCCCAACTCCACTGTGTTTTACCCCAGTGATGCTGTAGCCACTGAAAAAGCAGTGGAAATAGCTGCCAACACCAAGGTTTGCATCACAGTATTTCTGAGCCAGAGAATAATTCTGTCTTTTATACTACTCTTGTTGCTTCTGGCATGTTTCTTGCATGTCTCTACCCACATAAATTCTTCCCAAGGCTCCAGCGTGGCAGTGGGATGTTTTCATTGCAAGGAAAGGTTGCAGACATTCTGTCCAGGCTAGTGCAGAATGAACAGTCTGGAATGCTGTGGGCTAGATATGGGGAGATGTAAATGATTACACAGCAAGTGCAGTTTGAATCTATATTGAGGCAGAGTAAGTGTAACTCCCTTAGGTCTTTAGCAAACCTAAAAGTGCTCTCCTAGTACACTATCAAAATTGTAGCTGGGCATGGAAAGATAAATTTATGTTGAGGATTTTGATCATCTCTTTGATCGATACTTCCGTTGGCTGCCATATGAGGTTTTTTTGAGAAAGGAGCAAATTATCTGAAAAATTTCAATTTTGCTACTACAGGTTTTCAGTGAGGGAGTGTGGAAATTTGATGTGTGAAAAATGTGATGAGTGGTTTGTGGAAAAAAAGATGGGAGATAGGGAAAGGAGTACGAAGAAGAGATTAAAGTACAAGTTTGCTACTTCTTCTGGAAAGGCATGTGAACGTTACCTGATGGAAAGCATTCCTTCTTGCTTTCAGGCCAGCATTTCTTCTTTAATTTAAAATTGACAGGGTAAAATTTGCATATGGTAAGGTTCTAAGAGTCTAATTAACTCAAGTAGGAATCTCCATTTCCACAAGAGAACAAGAGAAAAGAGCATCTTGGAATCAGAAAGGGAATTGTAAGTTATCAGTGTGCTTTAAGAGGAGGTGAAGTGTTTTGTACTGTTTGAAGCAATCATCTACCACAAAAGACTAATGGGAATTGGTGAGGCAGAGAGTTAACTTACAAGAACCAGAGGTAACATAGAAGGGTGAACACCAGACAAATAGAAAAAGTAATTTTGCTGTATTTTTTCATAGAGTTTACCAACTAGAATGTCAACACCTTTCTGTTTTCCTAACTCCTAACATGTTTACTTCGGAAACAGGGCATTTGTTTCATCAGAACCAGTCGTCCTGAAAACCCTGTCATTTACAACAACAGTGAGGACTTCCATATTGGACAGGCAAAGGTAAATGCTGCACAAATAAATAGAATCAGAAAAAATACGCAGTGCGCCTTTTGTAGAAGCCCTTTTCCCTCTAAAGTATTGGCATGCCAAGGATTTGATCTTTTCATTAAAATCTCTAGAAATGTAAAAAAACCCAGTAAGATTTTGTGTTAAAAATACGTGGACATGTTTTCTTGCAGGTGATTTTGAAGAGTAAGGATGACCAAGTGACTGTGATTGGAGCAGGAGTCACTCTGCATGAAGCACTGGCTGCAGCAGAGCAGCTGAGAAAAGGTGGGACTTTCTTCCTTTTTGTCATTTAACAGAGAAAAAAAATCAATACCAGTCAGCCTAGCTGCTCACCCTCTGTACTGGTAAACATTAATTACACCTTTCAGACAGCTAGTCAGTTACCTGTTAGCTGATACAGTACAACACAGCATGTAGCTGCCAGTCTTGCCTAATGGAGGAGGTTTTAGTTGGCTTAGCAGCATAGGTAGCCATGAAAATTGCCAAATGGATCAGATGAAGCTCTCCTTAGAATTTCTGATCTGTGATAGTGCCCTGTGGGCAGAGGTTTGGGGACACTCTGTGAGAAGCAGGAGTGGCACCTTGTCTGGGCCGGCCGGTTATAGCATAATTGGCTGCAAACAGGCTGGGGCCAGGTCCCAAACCACAGCTTGTCACCTGTGTGCCCATGGGCACCCAGCCCTGGGTCAGGCTCACTGCTAACCTGGGTTCCTTTGTTTGTACCAGCTCTGAACTAGCATGGGAGGGGCACAGTTCTGTGGTAGTGCTCAAGTCGCTGATATCTCACAGCAATAATCCTTCAATGAAATAAGAGAAAGAAACCATCAAAAACCCATGTGTGAGTCAGCGGCCTGTGACCAGGAAGAGATTACAAATTGCAGGAGATAATACAGTCATCATCCTGTGTCTTATGGGGAGCTTTGTATGCGGTATCTGGGTGAACTGATATTTTGTCGTGACCTTGAGTCCAGGCTTACAACATTTTGAAAGTTGTATTTTCAGAACGACTATTATTTTCCTACATTTACCATGCTTTACAATGCTCTGCTGGTCTTGAAGTGTGAGTAATCATCTCTGGAGAGATAATCCCATAGTGCAGAGGCAGTGTCTAATACCCAAAATGTATTGGCCATTAAAGAGCCTTCAGTCACAATAGGGCTTCTTCATGTGTAGGAGTTGGCCCAGTGTTCAGCCAGCCAGGATCAGAGACAACCTCACGTAATTGCTATTCTTTATAAACAATTGCCATTTGTGTGCAGCTTTAATGAGCCATCTGGGCCTGCCTTATGAGGGCTGGGCAGATTCTGGGATTGGTGCCAACCAGCCTTACAGGTGCCCTAGTAGGGCTGGGCAGCTGGGAGAGGCACACCTGAGAGGTGGCAGCCTGCAATGAAGAAAGAATTCAAAATGCCTACAGACCAAAGAATCAGGTGGAAATTGTACTTGGCTTGACAATAAAGTTAAAGGTAAAAATAAAGGTCTGGAAAAAAATTGGCAGTCTGAATAGGGAGGATTTTCTAGTGACTGGATTCTGCTCTTATGTGGGGAAAGCCTGTTGGATGACTGTTTTGCTGATGAGTGCTCCTGGTAACCTTGAGTCACTCATCCAAGCCTCCTCAATCATGTCTGCAAATGAATTGACTATCACTATTCCATAAGGTGCATGGAGAAAGAATACATTTAAAAATTAGGGTTGGCTGGGTACTGCGTGAGAGTTCGTGTGGGCAGTTCTCATACTGGTCTAGAAGATCACAGCCATTGCCTCTACTACTGGCATTGTCTTGCATGATGCAATTCATTGTTGCAAATAATTTCATTTATTCATGTAGAAAAACTCTACATCCGTGTGATTGATCCCTTCACTATAAAGCCCCTGGATAAGAAGACAATACTTGAAAATGCAAGAGCAACCAAGGGGAGAATCATCACTGTTGAGGACCACTACCATGAAGGTGAGCAGGGTCTGGGAGGTCACAGCCCTCAGGGCTGGAAGCTCGCAGCTTCTGACCTGACAGAGGAGTATGAGACCTGATGCTCTCATTCCATTAAAGCAAAAGAGAGATTTCAGCCTTTTTTGTTGCTGTTAGGATTATAAGGTGACACTGAGGGTTGAAAGTTTCCTAAGATATAATGGGTTAATCAGGGCTGCCCTTCTAATTAACTTGGCCTTGTGTTCCCTTTGTGTGCTTAGTCCAAGTGAAGTCTCGATTCATTTGTGCCCAGTGAAATTGCAAATTCCTGCTGCACTGCAGGAGTTCTGCACAGTGTTCTCTGAATTGCTGTATAGCAGCTGCTCTGCAGGTGTGAAATTGCAACAGAGACCACTGCTGTACAGGTTTCTTAAGTATTCCATGTGTCCAAAAGCTTGGCTTCAGGTTGTTTAAAATCAGATAGTTTTGGCAGTTTCCACAGTTACTCTGAGATAAATTCCTCCCTTTTTCTTCTCCACTATCATAGATACCTACTAAAAGAAATTAGAAGATATAGTTATGAGAATATTATCCTAATTTAAGGTGAGCATCACTCTTGCCAGGTACCTGAAGTGAGCTAGTTCTACCCTAAGTGCTGGATACACCATACTTTTGTTCCAGACTGTGGATGGTGATAGATCACTGACCCTCATAATTTTCTAGCTTAGTGTCCAGCTCTGGACAAGTATTTTACATCAGGTTTGCAAGATGGCAGAGTCCTAACTCTGAGGTGCCAAACAGGGACTTTGTGCTGGCATGGCGCTCTCTGGTGCAGGCAGGGCAGGTGTTTGTGAATCAGAACCCTGAGCACATTGCAGGCCCCATCATGCTGATCTCACAAGCTGCATTCACAGAGGTGCCTCTGGCTGGAGCTTCAGTTTGGTTAAATCCCACCATGCCCGGAGCTGATGGCAGCCCTGTGATCCTGGATACACTCTGGCTGAAGGGCAGCACTAAGGTGCTTCTTCTACCAGGTCTCACAGCATGTGCTTTTGACACAAGTCCTGTTTTCTTCTTCCCTAGTATTTCTGTTTCCAATGTCTCTCCTGCCTTCATGCAGTTCCTGTTGCATCGTTTGTTCCTGTGACTGATAGTGAGTCAGAGCTGAGCTCTGAGCAAAGGTTGTGAATACATTACATAACTCAGAGAGGTGCCCAGCGGCACGTACAGGCACTGTGAAAAGATGGAGCTCTGAAGGGCTGCTGAGATTGGTTCGAATTTCAGCACATTAAGTACACTTGTAAATGCTCTTCAGTCTAAGAGTATGTTTAAACCTGGTTCCCGGTGGCTGATGCCAAGGTGGTGAGAGCTTGCTGACAGTCCTGTGCCCTTGAGAGGCAGGTGTGTCCTGGTGCTGATGGGTGAGTACTTCAGAAATGGTAGCCTGCTTGTCCTCGGAATGCCTTTGGTACAGGGCAGGGTTTTCATTTCACAGTTGGCCAACTCAGACACATGTGATTGGTGTTTTCCTAAGCCTGGGAAGGGAAGCTGTACATTGCAGGGCCCTTTGCTCAGACACACACACACAGTGTGGATGTTCCCTGCTAGGACACTCGATCAGTGCCGTGTCTGCCCTCTCTCCACAGGTGGCATTGGCGAAGCCGTGTGTGCTGCTGTGGTGGGCGAGCCTGGTGTCACCGTCAGTCGCCTGGCTGTGTCCCATGTGCCCCGCAGCGGGAAGCCAGCTGAGCTGCTGAGGATGTTTGGCATTGACAAGGATGCCATCATGCAGGCGGTGAGGGCAGCCGTGTCCAAATCCAGAAATGCGGAGTAGTTCGGAGCATCTTGTGCTGTGTTACGGAAGAGCTGCGTTCAGAGAGGTCAAGGAAGGCAAAGGTGCTTTATGTAGAGAGTTCTAATAAAAATACCAGCTTAAAAAAACTGGGGTTTAATCTCTTTTGCTCTGTGGGGTTTGGTGTACTGGGGTAATACCTGCATGTTTTCAGTCCCTCCTTTCTGCATTGCCCCAAGCCTTTTAAAACCAAAGGCAAGGAGGAAGTACCCAGTGTGCTGGGTGATGCTGAAGTGGAATGAGATGTTCCAGGTCCTGGGGAACCTAGGGGGAGGTGGGGGCCAGCAGAACCCTGGGCTCAGGTAGGATATGCTGAATGGTAGGGCAGAGAGCACAAGCTCAGTGAAGGAAGTTGAAACTCTTCATAGGAACTTGTAGTTTTGAGTGCTTGGCTGATTCTGCAGCAAGGGTGATGCTGAGATGGACTAAAGAAGGATCTGGAAGAAGAGCAGGAATTCCCAGGTACCCAAGAGGATGCAGCTCAATGTGTAAGTTGCTTTTTTTTTTAGAGAATTGACTTTTCTCATGTGACCTCTTCTAAGTGACTGAGCTGTTCATCTTGCATGGTGGGATGTACTAGGTGAGTTTTAAAATGTTTTGCTGTTTTAAAATGTTTTGCTTATTTTACCCTTAAGCAGTTTTTGTTAAAATTAAAAATTCATTGTTGACTGCAGAGTACCAAATTTGAAACATTAAGTATTGAAACATGTTTTGCATCCTGACTGTTCCACGAATTGCCTTTCAGAAAGACATTAGACAGCAGAGGACACTAAAAGAGCCCTTTTCATCAGAGCAGGGTGACTCTGCCTAGTTTTCATTTCACCCAAAAGCCATTTGCCACTAACATGGCTACAGTGGTGCAAGCAAGACTTTATTTGCAGACTAACACAAAATATACAGTATTTTGGGATGGTGAAATATTTCTACAATGACATGTAAATAATACATGTAAATGAGAATATAAATACCATGAAATAACTTGTATTCATCCTTCTTTCACAATTTAGCCGTTGAGGGATTGGGTGGCAGCTGTGCTATGTTGATGCAGCCTGACTGCAACTGTTGGTGTTTCTGGCAGTGCAGTTGGAATTGCAGGCAAGAGTGATTGACACTGGTGCTTCAAATTAAGTGCAATGAGAAGTAACCTTTCTAATTTTCTGAGCAAGGCTTGAAACTGTTCCTGCAAAACTGAGCTGTTTGCATTTACAGCTTTCAGATTTACATTTCCTTACAAGTCCACGGTTATGGCTTTTGCTGTTCAGCTTGTTGCCTTCATCATTCTGTGTCTGTGAAAACCGTACATTTTTACTAAAACTTTTAAGATAACCCCCTTTTGTTGCAGTCTTCCTCTGATTGCATTAGCCCTACATCCTTTTAATGTGTAAAACATCCCTATAAAATGAAAGGAATGTCAAAGTTCTGTGTTTATTTTACTCAAGAAAAGAAAAGGGTTGGGGGATGAGTCAAATCGAGCACTTTGTTTTTCCCCTGAAAAAAAGATGAAATTTGCTGTTGTAAATAATCTCATTACTGCAGCACTCTGTCAGGGCATGTAAGATCTTCCCAGCTCTCCTCGGGTGACACTGCTGCCTGCCTACTGCTCTGAGTTCATCAGTCAGTTCATCAGGACCAGCACTGCCAGGGCTCAGCTGGGAGAGCAGTGCTGGCCTCTGCCTGCCCTGGGCAGCACAGGGAGTGGGGGAGGAGGTGGCCAGAATTCCTACAGAAACAGCCAGAGCCTAATCCAGAACGAGCACAGGACAATATTGGTCTGTTGTTGATTTTGGTACACCACAGGCAGACTAGCGTGGTTTGTTATGAATGAGTGATGCACCACCACAGGGCTGCATAGGAGAGGGAAGGTGAATGTGTTTATATTTAAACAGAATTAAACACAAAGCTACATCTCGATTGTCTTCCAAGCTCTGCTGAGCCACATACCACTTTGGAATCCAGAGTGAGGCCCTGTACGCCAGTTTCAGGTTTAGTTTTGAGGGAAAAGGGTGGTGTTTTTTGGAGGTTTCACATTTCAGTATTTCACATGGGTAATTTGGTTGTTAGGTTCACTTCATAAAGCAGTTCCTTTAGTACTGGAAATTTGGACAGCCAGGTTTGGGGAACTCTACTGAAATACTTCTAGGCAGCTTTCCTCACACCTGTGGAATGAAGAAAAAAACAGGTGTCAGGATTGCTGTGTTCAAATTGTGCTGTATCCATGCAGCTTTCCAATATTCTTCATGTTTTGTGTTCATAAACATGGATAAACGTGAGCCCGGAGAGTGTCTGAAGACCCAACAAGTGAAGCGTCCCTCTACTCCTTGAGTTTATATTTAAGCTATGGAATTGTTATGCAGACACTGCCAGGAAATAGTAGGGTGAAGTATAAAAAATGTGAAAATGTTCTGCCACAGCGAAAAGGTCAAGACTGATTCATTTTCAAACCCAAGCAGCTGTAATGAACTGTAGAAAAATATTCCTTTTTTTTTTTAAGGCAGTAAGATTGGAAATTGTCATTTAAATGAGTTACTCTTAATTCTTGACCAAACCAAAGTACCCAGGAAGGTCCAGGGAAGACAGATGCTGTCAGTGAAAAGCGCACTATTACCTCTTGGCCTGAATCTGTCAATCAGAGGAACAAAGCTGTCAAGGACACTCCGAATTCGGTACACTGTAAAAACATATAAGATAAGGAACATAAAATAAAAAAATATAGGAAAATGGCAAAATCCAAACACTGACACTTGTTTAAACAAGCACATCTGCAATATCATTAATAACAAAGATCAGACTGAGTCATGAGAGAACTATCTGTAACCTCCCACCAGGTTACCATGAGATTACAGAGGAAACAAGTTCTTGGTTGGGGAGCCATAACATACTGCTGGTGGCAGGGATTGCCAAAATGCCCGGGCTTTAATACTTCCAGTAGCTGCTGCCATCCAAGTTGTGCCCCAAGCTTGTCCTCAGTCCCATGGGAATACATGGCAGCCAGAATGCACAGCATCTTATCCTGTGTATCTGGGAAGACAGGCCTTGCTGCTAAAATTACATGTTGTCATGGCAACGCAGCATTCAGCCATTGCTGCAGAAAGAGGTGACTCAGGGTCTTGTGATCATTGAACAGGAAAAATGAGTCAACCTCTCCCTTCAGCAGCACTAAGGCTGCTTGTCTGCAGCTCCCCGGTAATTGGGAGATGGGGGAGCGTTATGCGATGAGTTATGGAATCTCAACTACAGCAGGTTTATGGCCTTGGTGGTGGCTATGTGACCTTGTCCTTAGTGCAGGGACACTTACCTAGACCAAAGTATATCCCAGTGGTTTCCAGGGAAGCAAAGGTGATTAAACCAATCCCAAGAGAAATAGTCCAATCTAAGGCAACAAAATAAATGTTAGCTTTGTTCACTTTTCTCGAATGCAGCAATTTATCCTTCTATTGAATCTTGCCTTACCTTTGTAGTAGTAGTAGCAAACTAGTAAAGCTCCAGTTGCAAAGCAAAGAATGACAAAATGAAAGAATTCATCTGAAATTGAGAGGGAAGATTAGGTCACAACTGCAGCCATGGCCCTTCCAAATCCACCTTTAGATACAGAGGACCACTCAGGGAATGAAATCAACTTCCCTGAGATGTCTCATGCACTAGGCTCAATGTGAGAAGCCTTGATGATTTTCTTCAAGGAGCCTTGATGCACTTTAACAAAGTACTCATGTTGAAAAAAAATAAAGGTTTTTTTGAACCAGAGGTCTTATTCTTGGACTAAGGTTCAACAGGTTTGACATCAGCTTGATTTAATAAATCAATTACCATCCTTCCGTATGCCCATCCACCGTACTGTCCACTGAGGGGGTTGAGTGCTCTCCTTCTCATATGCTACAAAAAAAGAGATGTTTTTTTATTGCCATGGAACTGTGAAATTAAGGAGTTTAAAGTATGAATGATCTATAGATAAAGAACTTAGCAGAACATCAGTTCGTACTTGTTAAGTGTCTGTCCTGTATTACTCTACTTCCTAGGTGCAGCAGTCCCACTGTAACTTTGCTTCATGGAATGACTTGCACAGTATTTCTTCTATTAAAGCACTCCATGTTAATACCTGTGTTCAACCTTCTACTTTTTGATTAGACAATCTCTAGGCATCAAGGAGCTGGTAGTGCCCACATCACTAAGCAAAAGTCAGTCCTGAAAGAACATCCACAAGATAAACTTTGGTTTGCATGTTTGTACTCACCATCTGCATCTGAATCTTCTCTTCTGACAATCTCTGAAAAGCAATACAATTTTATTATTTCTGATGGAAAAAATACAAATGTAGAGCTTCCCACCATACTCAGCACTAACAAGCACAGCAAATAACTACCTATCTGCAACAAAACCTGGGCTGAGTGGTAGAGAGGCTAAACACCAAGTGGAAAAGTACCATGACCCTTTCTGCATCTTCCAGTATGGGGAGAATACGGCACTGCAATGGTGTTCTGCATAGCTCCTTGCGGACAGGTAAATCAAAAACCTCCCCAAGGGGTTATGCTGCAATTTATATCCTCTCCACTGCACAGAATAGAAGTGGTTGAGCAGATGTCCTCTCAAAAGGCTGCTCCCACTGGGATGTTTGCCTCTCCTAACTCATCCTGTGGCCTTGGCCTGGGCACAGGAGGGATGAGCTCAGTAATACAATTAAGCCATTGGCAATTTCCTACTATGGGCTTTTTACTAACATTCTGAGGCCGGGCAGTTGTGTCTGGTAGGAGGAAATCTGCCTTCAGATTGCCTGTCTGTGCAAGCCTCTTGGCTGGCACTGCTGCTCTGTTGCCTGACATCTGGCTTTCCCCTGGCATCTCCTGCTAGGAATGCTGTGAGCTAAGGCAGGAATGCATTCAGAGCCAAGCATCAGTGCTTGCAGAAACCAGGTTCCAGGTCTCTCCCAGCCTTGCACTCCTGTTCAGCAGGAGACAGAGGTCTTCAGGGAATGCTGAAAACTGCCTCTAGCTTTTTTGGCAAAGGACTGAACAGTTGCCTAATAGAATGGCTGGCTTTTCCCCTAAAAAGGATGATGACTGCTGTGAGCTGATCTTGTGAGAACCTGCCAGGCCTACAAAAATGGGTTAATCTGCTAGAACACCTTGTACAAATCACCTGCTGTCAGCCAGCCACTACCACAGCCTTGCAACAGAATGTCTGCACCATGCCCAGGTCCAACACCAGGCTAACTGGAAACCAAGGGATTTACAGTCAGAGAGTTATTTTTTAATGTATCAGCAGGTCAGAAAGAAGATACTGTAGTTATAGTCATCCTTCCAGTAGGATGGGGTGACCTAGCAACACCTACCTGAATCTCTGTAGGGAACCATCCCTGCTGGTATTCCTAAAACATGACACAGAGATGAGATGGGTTAATAGCTGCAGTGAGTGTGTGTGTCTGGTATGAGTGCCAGCCCATGCAACTCCCATCAATGCAGGTGTGTAACAGAGACAAGGAAGAGACCAACTCAAACTCCTGAGAGGTGGCTCTGCTCTGATTATGTAGTCAAAAAGTGGGAAATGACTGAATTATTACCCCCCCATATTCCATCTCTCTAAGTGTCTGGAATCAGGTAGAATTAGACTCCTGTGAGACAGGTTAGATCTGCTTTTTAATGAGCTAATTCAAATGAGCTGCTCTTACATCTGGGCTGAGCTCAGTTTAAGACATTAATTAAAATATTAAAGCTTTACATTTTTTTCATCCATAATTCTATAGCTATTTCTCAGTATTGACACAGCACATTTTCATCATCTGCATTGTACTTATTTTCCATTTTTCTTTTGGGAGGAAAGGAAAAGTCTCAGGAACAGGTCCTCGCTAATGATCTCATTAGTGCTGTGGGCTGACTGCAGACACTGTAAGTAGTGGCTGTGACAGGTGTTTTCAGAACACTTTTGCTGCATTTCAGTGGCAGCTGTGCAGACCCAGGCAGCAGGACTCCTCCCACAACAGCAGATTTTGCTGCTCTCCTGGCTCAACTCTGAGCACAGCTTCATCTTGTAGGAAATGGCTTTCCTACAGCCAAATTCTGACTTGTCATTCTTCTACACATGTTAATATATCTTTGTTCAACAGCCAAACTAAAGAATGCAAAAAATTATCCTCTTTTGGTTTATATTGGTTGCCTCTAGTAAAAGCCAATACTGTTGTCACTTTGTCCTACCTTCAAGTAACTGGCCTTCAGTCTTCTGTCTTCCTAAATCTTCCTCATCATTGTCTGGATAAAAGAAAGTGTTCATCAGAGCAAAGAAAAATGTGTTAGCAGCATCAGAAACAACAGCACTGTATTTGTTTGCTCACAATCATATGAAGGTAAAAATCAAGGCTTTGAAATGCAAGGAATTATTGGCTGCTTTTGCCTCACAGCTCTCTTCAAAGCTGGCTGAATAGGTGAAACTCAGCAAAATCTGAAGTTGGAGTAACTTGTATAAAGGGATGTAGTAAGAATTTATTATCTTTTATTTGGGGAAGGAATCTTGCAGCAGAGTTCTACATTCCTGAAACCAACTTCCACAAGAGTGGGAGGCAGCCACTATTTTGCTGATAATGAATCAAGAACTGATGATTTTCTGTGTTCTCTCTTTTGCACAATTTCTTACTTTATTCAGAGCTCTGCAGAATTGCCACTGAATTGCTGTACATCTCCTATGTCAATCCCTACAAACATGCAGTTAGACTAAACTATGTATCAGGGAAAATTAAATAAATCCTCTTTACCTTGTATATCTTCATCCATGGACTCATGGGATGAGTTTTCGGACTTCTTTTCCTCTTCTGAAAATACAAAATTCTTTTCCAATCTCTTCAGAAGTTTCAATTTTTCATCTTTTTTATAAAGAGAGAAAAAACATTATCTGTGACGACATTTTCTCTCTTTTGCAATCACAGATTTCATAAGGCTTTATTAAAGGTTGTCTGACAGGAAATCAGACCCTTTGTCTAATTTCAGCTGGTTTTTGCACACAAAGGGTAGTACAAAGCACCAAATGAAAACATCATACACACTACATTTTAGACTTTCTTCAATGCTTGTGGTAGATTCCTAAACTTTCATATTCTGGCATTTAATTATTCGTAATGTTACCCCTGTGCACGTTCCCACTCCCTGACGCAGCAGCAGCTGCAGCTGAACGATGCTTCAGCTGGACAGGAGTGGCTCACCCTACCCTGGCCTACTTCTGCCAGGGCGCCGCGTGCCGATGCCGCGGCCGCAGCTCCCTCTCGTGGCACAGGAGCATAGCCCTCACAGCCAGGTCCTGGCGAGGCACCTGCGGGGGCTGACTCGGCCCAGTATCCAAAGTGGTCCTGGCTCTTGTGACCACGGGTGCAGGTGACACTGAACAGCTTCACACCCAGCGCTGTGCTCACGGCCGGGGCTCTGAGCAGCTCCTCATCAGGATGCAGGATTTGGGCACAGGCAGATAGTTGGGATTCCTTCCCCTCCAACTCCTCGAGGCTGCTCACAGCCGTAGGGCAGGAAAGTGGTCTCGTTGTTACCAACATTCCTGCTCTGACAGATGACCAAAACTGGGCTGTACTCTGGGCTGGGAGGTCTTTCCTCTTCAGGAACATTTCTAATCAAGGCAGAAGCAGGAATAGGATGTGCTTGGGGGTCTCCAGTTAAATTCAGGGTCATTTTAAGTGAGCTCTATCATCTATTAAAACATTTAATGACTATGGACCCTGTGAAACTCCCTTAGTTTCTTACTGCACAACCAGGCAAATAAGTCTGTCTGTATTTTGTTGCCAGGTCCAGCAACCTGAGTGTCATGCTCTATCCCTTCCTTTTGGTATTACTATATGTGCTGCTAGGGCCATTTGCAAAAATATTTTCAGCGGCTCAGCTCTGATTTCATAGCACTGTGAGAGCTCAGAGGGGTCTTGGCTGGCTGGATAACAGTCCATGCAAAAATTTGTCCTAGGTGTCATGAATCAAGCTGGATGAAAAACCTGAAACACCAAGTCAGAGAAAACTTTCTCAAGTCAGAGAAACTTCTTTGGCAGCATCATCCCAGGACATCCTCTCTCCCTAAACACAGGTGGTTTTTTTGCCCAGAAAAAGTCAAGTCAAACTACAGTAAAATACTAACTTTGGCTCCCATTACCACCCTACCTAATTGCCTTTCCTGAGCAGTACTTTCAGACATTTCAGTTGTTCACTAACAATCACTTCCAAGCACATCTCAGAGTTTCCAAGCTGCTGTCAAGTCCCACTGGCACTGCAGTAATTTTAACAAAACAGCTGACAGGAAGACAGGTAGGACTCACCCTTTCCCTTGGAGCTGGGCAGCTGCCTGTACCCAGATGGGTTGGATGTCTTCAGCAAAAGGTAAAGAATAGCCATTGCCCTGACTCCTTTCTTCTCTATGGCTTTTAGGCAGGCAGCACAGCCTCCAGGGAGGACATCACAACTGTTGAGGAGCTGAACAGAAGGTAAGTAAATAGCAAATAGTCTTTTCAATAAAACACAGCCTGTAGAAACACACCCTGATGTGCAAATGAAGGTATCTCACCCTGTGGGAAATGTAACTCCCTGCCCCTACTATACAAGGGGGAAACTGGGGGCAAAAAATAATGCCAAAGATGGGAAGAGAATATAAACTCCATTCAACAACTCAGAGCACAGCCATCAACTGGGAAAAACAGCATGGTGGACAATAGTTAACTATTCAGAGAGCTGGAGAAATATGTCTAGAGGGTCTGAAAATGGACATGCAATTGCTGCAGTAACTTACAGCAAAATATCATTAACAATGGTCCTACCTGGAACATAGTGAGCTGAACTGATCCTGAGGAATTTATACAAAGCCAGTTATTTTTGCACAAGGAGAGCAATGAAGTAAAAAGCATTTGCCTGAACCTCATTTATCGAAGTGCCCTGTTACACCTTTTAATGTATTTCAGCATATCAGATAATGGGACTGTATGTTCTCTCTCCCCAGATTATAGTAGAAAAATAGAAAAGTATCTGCATAACAAGAACATGTGTTTCTTTAGTGACTTACATTGTTCTTTTCTTCAGTATTCAGGATAGGTGGGTCAGTGATGGCCAGGCATTTTACAAGTGAGTCCCAGAAGGACTGGTTTGTTTTCTCATGATTCTCCAAGTACTTGGCATCAGCAGCAAAAACTCTCTGGAAAATGTCTGTGAGGAAAATAAGCCTGTCATTGTGCAGCAGTAGAGGAGGGTTACATGGCAGTGTTCCTGTTGTGCTCAGTATAAGTGTGGTAACAGACACCAGGCTCTAACACACTGCCCAATACCAGCATATAGGAAAGAGAGTGGTGCTGTATTGCATAAAGCACCTAAATCTACCACAAAACAGTAGAAAAATGTCAATAGTCCATGCAAATTACTGATGTCTCTGTGATACTGTTGTCTCAGAGAAGCACGGGAAGTGTTCCCAAAGTATTCCTAGATATTTAACAGGTACTTATTCTGACTATGCTGTTTTACAGACAGGCACAAAGACCCCAAGGGCTGGATACCAAGGTACTGAGATTGCTCATCAGGCATTTAATGCACAGCAAAGTCTCCTTCATGTACCTAAATTCCCACTTGCATGTGTACAAAGCCTAACAGGAGCCTATGGAAGGGCTGGGAATTGACTGCTGGTCTCTCTTTTACAAGCAGGGAGATGGATAGGATGTGATTTCAGAAGAAATTAATTTCATTGACTCATGCCCACCCTGGCAAACCCTGCTCTGTAGTGTGCATGAGCCAAAGCTTTGATCTCTATGTGCTCCCCTCACCTAGTTGTTCTTCAGTAACATCTGGGATTGGGACATCCAAGTTCTCCATTGCTGTGCCTGTTTGAAAGGGGAGAAAAAGCACATTTAGAATCAGGTCACTGACCTTCCTGATTTTCTGTCTTTGATTTTCTGCAAACAAAGCGTCTCTCTCTGGGCCTTTCAGTTTTGAAATCACTTCTCTGTTTCACATCATGATTCATTTACCCTCCTGGGACCCAATTCTTGACTCCTCTGAGTGAGTCCTAGCGGCCTTTGGTTCTTAGGAAAGAACAAAAGTCTGATCATCATGAGTAAAACAAAAGGAAGTCAGACTTGATCATTCACATTGTTGTTTTGTAAAGCTACCATGGTGTCTAATTAACTTTTTACCACAGATGTGAGTAATCTAATAGGCCCCATTCACGAAACAGAACAATTATCCTGTACCTTTGACATCCTAATACTTAAAATGTATCAGTCAGGAAAAATAGCAGAAATGCTTCCTAGGAAAGTCCCACAAGACTTTGAATTCTTGTCTCACGAAGACTTTGATGCTTCAACATCTGTGCTTCCCAAGTCGCCATGAAAAGGAAACTTCTATTGACTTTAGCTTTATGAATTACAAATCTTTAAGTGTTGATCCCAGAGTAATTACTGGTATTTGCCACAGGAACAAACATTCTGACAACCCCAAAATTCAACGTTTCCTTTTGTTTTACTAAGTCACCACAGAAGTTTTGGGCTGAGGCTGGAATACTCTCATGATGCACATTTTGTGGTGGCTGTGGCTCTGAACTGTTGCGTCTGCCCACTGTGGTTGAGGCATCTGGCAGTGATGTATCTCCCCTTGTGCAACATTGCAACTAACCCACAGTTGTACTGAGAGATGCAAAAGATTTTTGTGGAGCCTGAAGCGCTGTTTCCACTACGCAGGATGCAATAGGAAAACAGTTTATACATCCACACTTTTTCTTACAATATGACTTCTGGATCCATTCAACAAAACACTTCCAATCACGCAGTTTGAAAACTAAGTGTATCCTTTAAATTTTCCAGAGAAAAACCTGTGGCAGATAATCCCTTTCCCTGATTTACATTCAGACTTTGCTGCTGTAGCTGTGGCAGCAGCCCGGTGGGAGTTGTAAGCCTGTGAGCACCCGATAGGGAATGCAGGAAATGCATCTGTCCCCTCTGCTGGGTAACTACTAGCTAATGTTGAAATGTAGGAACCCAGCACACCACACCCTGGACAGACTCGTTCTTGGCCAATCAATATAGAATGTCAGTTCTGTGCGTTTATGTATCTCCAGCTATGGTTTTCTGCCTTTTTCAGTCTCTTTCTTGCCTTCCTATTTGCTCAGCTTAGACCTTGCAATAGTTCCATGTTTAAGCTAAATCCTTTAGGCCTCCCTCTGGACTGCATGGTTGAAATACCAAACCGAAAGGAACAAAAATACTTTAAATACAAACACTTTTTTTTTTCTGACTGATTAATTCCATTTAAAAAAAATACTTTATAAATATCCAGATATTCTACTGTTGAGTGAAACTCAGGAGGTTTGTCTTTGGGGTTCCTAATACCTAGTGAAGGCCCCTATCAGTGGCATTTTAAGGCAGATTGCTCTTCCCCTGACAGGAACCTGTCACAGCAGCTGCCCTATCCCAGCTTTGCATCATCTGAACAACAAAGTGAGCAGATGGACACTACCTGACCTGTCCTGCCACGCACACAGGAAGAACAGATTCAACACTGAAGGCTGAGCAAACACTGTCATCCTCATCTGCTATCAGGCTGATTTACTTTAAAACTGCTCATTTGCTGGCCCAAATGACCAGACTGCTCAGCAGTTCCCGCAACAGAAACACAGTTGCCTTATGCACTTTTCTAGCCTGCTGTGGTAAGACCTGGTTGCCACAGGAGGATCCAGGAGCAACCGCATCTGCTCCCATCTCCCTTTCTGTGCCTACAGCACAGCTCAGCCCAGTCAGTCACCAAGATTTAAATAACTAAGGAAGTTAGGTACCTAATTTCTCTTAGACTGTGCACAATTAAATCCCCTGTGGCTCTTCTGGAAAGAAAATCAGATCTAAACAAAGGATAAGTATAGGTGCTTAATTATTGTATGTGTTAGAAGTGACTTAGTTGATTATACCTGATAATAAGAGAAGGATGATGATATACAGGCATTTCAGCTTGGCCATGAGCTCACAAGGAAATGACATGAACAGCAGACCTTACCTTGCTTTCTCCACAGTAAATCAGAATTTAATTGCAGTGAGGTCTTTTTAAGATGTTAGAATAAAATTTGTGTGCAGTCAGATTTAGAAAGTAAGGCTAACAACTTCCATACACAACAATATTTTGCTTAGCTGATGAAATATATCTGAGGGAAATGGCTCAATGGGATAGCAAAAAAAAGCAAATAAAGTAAAATAAGGTTGTTTAGACTTCAAGACAAAAATCAGACAATCCTAAACCTTTTCCCTTTGAAACTACTTTTACCTTTCATTTTAAGTTATATGCTGACACCTAGTCTTGCTAAATTTTATTTTAAACGCTCAATGCCCGTCTCTCAAATCAAACCAAACCAAACCAAGTTCTTAAAGCACACCTGCAAATCTCAGGTTGGTCCTAGCAGTTGGTTCCACAGGAAGACGTCCTGGAGGGCTGTGGCGAAAGCCGAGTTTCTTCCAGTGAGACAACAAAAAGTGATCCACACCAGCTTGGTTTGAAACTGTTCCTACTCCAGTCTCCTTGGACTGTGCCACCAGTGAGGTAATAATTCTGCTACCCTTCTGCTTGCCTTCCTGTTGTCAAATATAGCTGAAATGTGACACAGAAATAGCAAAACTCAGACTTTTTACTCTCCTTGAACACAGGCGTGTAGAGAGACTCAGCAATTGCACGTCCCCGTAGGGAGGGAGCTTTCCAGGCTTACTCTGACTGGCCCCATGGGGGTGAGAAGCGAGCAGGCCCAGCCCATCCCCTCCTTGCCACAGCTCCAGCACTTCCTTCCTCTCCTGGCTTTCACAGCAAGCCCAGACACGGTGGCTGCACTGCTGCCAGCCCCACACCTGTAAGCCCAGGGAGGGGCTGCTGCCTGCTTTCCAGCTCTGCCATAAGCATTTACATGCAGCATTTGAAATTACCTGGTTTGTGTTTCTCCCTTCTCACCATGTGCCTCTTTGTGGTTGCTGCAAAGCTCTGAAGGAAGAAAATTAGCTTATCAGAAGCCAGAAAAGTTCATGCTTGTAATCTGAGTGAAATTAAGGCAAACAAATCTTTCTCTGTGCACAAAGTGTAGGTTTACTGTGAGGATTCTAGAGAAAAAAAAAATATTTAAAAGATGGGGAAGTCAAGTCAAAAATACTCAACTTGAGACAAGATGAGAGGTTATAGGGAAGTCCTGTAACGCCCACAGCACCAGAACTCTTTTTTGTACAATAGTTTGATGTCTCAGGCAGCAACCAAGAAGCCAGCGGTACACCAAGAGCCAGCACACAGCTGCAAAACACCCTCAGGCTTGACCCCAAGAAGCTCCTGAACCCCTTCCCAGCACTCACCTGCAAGGCTGTGTAGTGGTTCAGGATGCCAGGTTAGGGATCCTAGTGCCAACACGGGCTTGTGCTGGCAGGTGGGTGGGAAAGCGTCAGGGCTGGAGCCTTACGTGGCCTCCCCTGACTCACGGGGTGAATGGCGGTGGCTCCGCAGCGTCCTCTGGCTACAGAGGTCACACTCCAGGCATGTGTTCCCATGTCGCCGAGATCTGGGGAAGGTGGCCAAGGGCACTGGAGTGCAGAATGCACTCTGAAGGGAGAAGCCCTGGGCTTGAGAAGGGACACCATGATGGAAGATTAGAAGCCCAGGCATGCTGCCTTCCTGCTCAGGGCACCCCAGGGAGGCAGAGACCGAATGCCTGTGCAGCTGTCAGTGACAGGGAAGGGAAAGGTGCCCTCCATCCCACCTATCCCCAGCAGCCACAGAGGCTGCTGGCAAAACAAAGCCTCTGGCTCTGCTCATCCTATACCCACTGTAAGCTCATCAGTGCTCCCCTCCAGCCCTTCTCAGCCACCTCTGACACACATCACTTCTCCAGCACAACAGTTATCTGAAGCCACACCAGGGCTGCTTGCTGTTGAGGGCAGATGCTCCTTCGCTGGCAGGTGATGGTTTCTGATTCAGCCAGCCTTCAGAAGACAACATGAGAATAGGAAAGGAGGGGGCAGCCAAGTGGTGCACCAGAGCAGAAGAAGGCAGCAGATGTTGTTCACCTGAAAACATGTGTGAAGAATGACAGCCACTGTCAAAGGAGATTCCTTGGGACATTCCAATAGCACAGTGGCTATTGATTATGCAATTTGTAAAATCCAGCTAATGGCTTGACCCTGGTGCAGTTGGTGCCCCAGGAGGGGTTATACACCCTCCCTCTGCTCTCTTCACTTCATCCTCAGATGCTTCTGGAGAGACTGGGACACAGGTAAGGTAAGTTATACTTCCTGTAGTAGGTGTGCATTGCCCTTTCTTTTTCAGTTTGTTTGGCTAGTAGTTGGAGTCTTTGAGATTTTTTCATGGGAGGTAAGGATTGGGTTTTGGGCTTTTTTAAGCAAGGTATTCCACTACTTTTCTACAAGTGCCTATTCAAGTGCCTACCCTGACATTTTTAATTACATGTAACACTGAACACTTAAAGCAGCTAATACTCTGCATATACTGCTGGGAATAATATTATCTAGTGAATTAGAATGCTTTATCATGTATTCTATGTGTTTACTTGGCCCTTATTTGGGAACTGTCGTCTGAGAGATAAAGGAGAATGGTGAATTATTCTTTGTATGCTGGGAAAATTGCTTCCAGGAGAGGTTTAAAGAGGTGAGACACAGGCAGAGCAGCTCTTAAGCTTGACACTAAGTGGGTGCGGTGTGTGTGCGTGTGGATTTGTCACACAGGCAGATTGCATGAGAAATGTAGAAATACTCCAAAGTGAGTGCTGGTACATTGAGTAGTAATTGCTCATTAAGTCATCACATTTCTGACAAATAAAAACATTCCCATGACACCTCCTACCCTACCCTGACTTTTATCCAATGGGTTGGCTAAATTAGTCCCTCCTGTGCATTTACTTAGTTGCTACTTATTTTCCTTTAAATAAAAAGTCTGCTTCAACAATTGTTGTGAGCCTCTGAAGCATAGGTAACTGCAGGGGGATTATGCCTCACTGTCAGCTGCATTTTACAGGCTACAGGTAGTTTACAGCTACTTTTCTGGTTTTAAACTAAGAGTTTTGAGAGAGAAGAAAAAACCAACAAGCAGTGAGTCCAACCCACTCCCTAACCTTCCAGACCAATAACACCCTGTTATGCTGAGCTCATACAAAAGCAGCTGCTTACCTTTGGCTGATGTTTAGCCATGAGAGCTTGTGTGGAATCGTATGAGAGTAGACCATGTTGTACCTTACTAAGATCTTCTGGAAATTTTTTTCTCACTCTGTACCCTTCCATGAAATTACTTGCCATAATAATTAATTCATTGTATTAGTATTTCAAATTAACACAGCAAAATTTTTGCTAAAGGCTGTTACATTTAAGAACTAGGCCTGTTTGAGCAGGCTAAATCAATGGCCAAGATGTATCAGTCACTTCCTGGTGGATTACTGACCTCCTCCGGCACTGTTATCAACAGCTCATGAGGCTGAAGAGTGATTCCAGTACTGAGACAAGCACAAGATCCTCCCCCTTACTGGCTACAGGTAATGATGGAAATGTTCCCTCATTATAGGAGCTCCCCTTTATTATGGTCACACATTGCAGGCTCATGAATGGGCTCTGAGGGATGCAGCTCTGCAAGACAGGGGAGAATGGTCTCTGGGGCATCGGCTGGTGGTCCTTCCAATTTAGCTACAAGAGCAGTTTTCCAGTTACAGTCTGGCTGCTGAAGCCCAGGCCCATCAGTAGGATGGATAGTGCAGCCCCAACACAAAGTGCTAAGCCATAAAGAGCAGGCTGTTGTCGGCCAGAGAAGTACAGAACAGTGAGCAGCTCCCAGCCCCTGGCCTGGCTGAGCCAAGTGTTTGCTGCAGCAAGCACAGGGATCAACGTGTGGTCTGAGGATACTCTCCACACCCTCTGCCCAGACCGGAGAACTGCTTCCAGGAGCAACCTGCAAAAAAACCTATCTGCTCCTCTCCTCTTCCCTGTTCTCTCAGTTCCCTGGGCTCCCTTCCCATCCCCAGTCTTCTGGTCTAGCAATAGGGCTGGAAGTGCCTCACTGAAGCAGAGCCACAGACAGGAGAGCACACATGGTCCCTGGGAAGCACAAGGAGCCCAAGGGACAATTCCCTTTTTCAGCTGATCCCCCCTCTTGATTAAAGCTCTTTTCCTCAGCACTTTTAAGCACACAGGCAACACCAAGGATTTCAATATTTAATCCAGACATTTTGTGGAATGGGTTTGGTCCTAGAATCCATTTTGTAACCCCATCAGCAAGGCAGGCTGAGACCTGTCCCCACGACCATTTTGTCAGCAATATGCCTGGCAGGAGATGGCAATGCCAAGAAGCAGAAAAGCCTACAGAGGTAACAAGGCACAGGTTGGTTACCTGGTGGGGTTACCTGCTGGCACAGCAGCAACACAGGGAGAGTCACAGAAAAGGGCTGCAGCTGGGCCAGCAGCTCTGTGCAGCACTGACCAAACTGGCTAGAGCATCCCCCAGCCAAGGCAAACCTCAGATCTACTACAGGTCTGACTCTGAAGTCAGCAGGACACATTTATCTATCCATTGTTTCCCCAGGATATTATTCTCAAATATTTGCTTCAGGACATACCCAGTGATAATCCTCTCCTCCCCAAATCGAGGGTTCTGTCAACTACTGGCTTCACATTTCTGTGATATAAAGTGAAAACACACGGGCTATGTCAGACTGCATAGGGAGGGAGGGACGGGGAAGGTGAGTGGACAGGTGAGCTCATGATACATTTAAGTGCTCTAGGGCCAAGTCCCAGGTCCTCATGCTCTACAGAGCTCATAGAACTATACTGCTGGCAGCTTTTGGAAACTGGATGCAGAACCTCAGTGAATCTGGAACCCTCCCATACTCCTGTGACCTTCCTGTCTCACTGAACTGGGGAGCAGCAGCAATCCCAGGCTGGCAGGGCCAATCATCTCTTTGCGAGACAACTACTCAAGTGACATCCACCGCTGTCAGTGCCTTGGCACCAGGATGTAAGCGCACACCATCTTCTGAGATCGTTAAAATTCAGCCTTGCAAAACTCTTAGGGTCAATGCAGCTCTCCCTCAACAACTCAGCTGTGTCCTAACACACTCCTCTTTTGAGATCACCTCATCTCACTGAATTATTGTCAGGTTCAATCACCTGCAACATAAAGGGGATGAAGGTACATGTGACTTTAAAACTGTTTCCTAAAATCAACGCTCTGCTCGCAGTAGGCATTGAGAGCCCAAAGGGTATTTTTATAAAAGCCAGAACTATTTGAGGAGTCTGGTCCAGTCCATTCATCTTAAAAGATGTGCTTGGGATCAGACTAAACCATTTTGGGCTATGCAAAGCTTGAATCAAGCTCTAGCTCCCTCTTCTGCTGACACCATACAAAGGGTGATGCCAACACATCGTGTCTCCATGTCTCCCACTCAGGATCAAAATACTGCTGATCATTCCCAAACCTCAGTGCCTCTAATGAGGACTGCTGGACTGCTCCAATTGCTCTGTGAGGCCTGGCTGCCTGTCCAGCAGGCAGTGGGGACTATAAGGCCATTGTCTGTCATCTGAAAGTGCAGATCTTTCTCAAGCTACAGATTGGCTCAGGCTCTCTAGGTCAATTCTGGCACCTTCATAAGGGGCTTCAAACCAGCTTCTCTGCAGTTCAGGCTCTGGGAAAAGGTCTCAGACCACCAAAAGGTCTCTGCTGACCATAAGCAAAGCACCCACTCCTCTCAGGACATGAGGACAGCATGCTGTGAGGACACAAAGGACACTGCCATCTCCTGCTACATTAAATGTGTGGCGGGAAGAACAGCACCACTAACACACCACATAAAACAGTTTTCTGAATTAGAATACACAAATCCACTCCAGAAAAGTTTAATGTAGGTTCTGGGGCATCATATTCTGGAAAAAAAAAAAAAACAATCAAAAACCAAAATACAGTACAAAGAAAAAAAAAGGCCAACAGAATTCCCCAGCATTTAAAATAATGAAATGTATCAAAGCTCCATCTATTACAAGGCTGCACACCAGAGCAACTGCTGGAAGAAGCAGCATCAGCCTGAGGACCAGGAGGGTTCTCCACCTCCCAAATGGCCTGGAATAAGCAGCACCCAACCAGAAGGCCTGGTTCCTTAGGGAACTTGTAAGACTCTTTGAAAGGAAAAGGGCAGAACACTGTACTGCAGTGAGCTCCCCAGCATTCCTGCTGGGAAATGAATCAGACAGGCTGTACTGAAGCTCTGTGAGAGCACATATCCTGGGAGAAGTGGTACCTTCCAGCAGATCCTGCCAACTGTGTGGCAAAACCTACTCCTTTGTGAAATCCTGGTATCAGAGGAAAAAGAGCCAATTACAACAGCCAGTCAGGAGACTAGGAAAGGTTCTAGACCTGGAGACACACCACACTACTAGCTGGGAACAGAAACAAGCAATGGATCTTCAGTTAAGAAGCCATACTGGGCTTACCTAGCCCAGTACAGCCCCAGCCTCAGGGATGTCTGTGGTACATGTCTCCCACTCAGTCTTTGGGTTAAAGAATGTTAGCACAATTTAGGCGAGAATCTTATTGTGGTGTCTGCTTCAGCCCCCTCCCATCCAAGGAGGGCCAATTTCAAAGTCAGACCAGTTCAGTTCAGGTTAAGTACTAACTTATCTCCAAGGATGGAGATCTCAGGACTCCACTGCAGCACATCCACAGTAAGCAGTGCATGGGCCATGGCAGTACTTTTGATGTACCTGGGTTACACAGCAGCCACCCTGGAGCCAAGAGAGAGCTGCTTTCCCTCTACCTATCAATCTTGTATGACAGCACTCTAATTTGATATTGTCCCTACACCTAAGTGCAGTGATCCATGGCTGTTCCACTCCACTACAAGGCTGTTACAAAGCACTTATTTCCACAATTACTATGCTCTAAGAGCAGCCAAGCCTCCCTGATGTGCAGCCCAACCTGACAGTAACCACTACAAGAACTGAGGGAAAAGCTGGAGGAACACTTACTTAAACAATGGAAAACACAGATTCCTATGGAGAACAAAACTGTGAGCTCACAGGAGAACCTATGTCAACAAGGAACCAGATGCTGTCAGACAGCCTCAAAAACATAATGAACATTAAGTAACCCAGGTGCATAGTAAACACGGCAGGCATGACACTGCCATCATGTAAAAGCTAAGATTACAGTTGGAGAATATACTAAGACATTTAAAGCCTGCTGGGAAGTAATAAAACTTTTGCTGAGACCAACTCCATGGACTCCCCTCCCCAACAAACGCTAAAATAAGCAGTGAATCTGCAGATCTAGATGCCCACTGAAAAAACTGAGATAAACAGAGGAGTGGTGGGAAGGGCTGAGAGACTTCCTTCTCCTTGCCACTTGCCTCGCAGAGAGGAGGATAAGCAACTCTTCCCGGGTGCTGGCAAAGGGCCCTCTCCTGGGCATGTGCACCACACCAGGTGAGCCTGCTGTCCCAACACTGCCCTGACATGTGCACACGTGAAGGCTGAGACACCCTCCAGACCATACGGATCACCAGATTCTCTGCTGTGATCCCACTAGGAGCACAAAGCACCCAAAATGCTGGTCAGGTGCCTCCAGGAGCTGACAACAGCCTGGCCTGCGGCCCCTGTGGCACAGACCCCACGTGTGGGGAGGAATGTGTGCGCAAACCCCGTGGGTCAGGTGGATGGAAGGGCAGGCTCTAGACATCCAGGACGGTGGCAGGCAGCCGGGCATCCCGCGGCCCGGCCCCAGGCAGGCAGGCAGAGAGCAGATAGGGCAGGAGCACAGCGGTTTATTGGCAACACGAGCAGAGGCGGCGGCGGCGGTGGCGGCGGGCCCCGAGCGGAGTGTGGGGCGTCGGTGCTCCGGCGGCGAGGGCCAGGGCCGCCCAGGGCCTATGTCAGTGTCTCCCCCTTGGTGACCTACGGGAAAAGGCAAGGCCTTAGCCAGGGTGTGCCCCGGGCCCGGCCCGCACCCAGCCAACCGCCCCGCTGCTCACCCGGGCCTCGATGTACTCGATCCTCCGCTCCAGCGCCGTCAGCTTCTCGTTCAGGGTGGCCAGCCGGGACCGGCACGACATGTCTGCGGGGAGGCGGCAGTGAGACACCGCGGGCCCCCTCACGGCCCGGCCCGGCCCGCCCGCAG
>VZRN01002471.1:557716-636085 GCA_013397935.1 Dasyornis broadbenti | reverse complement strand
GTCCCTCTGCCGAGTCCTCTTCATCCTCCTCGTCCTCATCCGAGCCCCTCTCCTCAGAGGCCTGAGTTAAAATTTCTTCTCCCTAAGTTGCATGTGAAAGACCTGTACTGAGTGTATGTGAAGTGGGCAAAGCGTGCCAGGGTGGGATGGAAGAAAACAGCATTTTGTTGCCTTCTTAAATAAAAGGTTTTAGAGTAAAAAAAAAAAAAAAAATATAAAAAAATCACGTTTTGTTTAACTGTCCTGCTTCTACAGTGAAAGATAAAGAGCCAGAACTGGCTTATTTTAAAGCCACACATGAAAGTGTGTGAAGGTGTTCAAGTGACCTTTATCTCTTCCCTCTTGTGCATGTAGCTCTTGCCACAGAATAGCCAAAGAATCCCTGTACCTGTTCATTACAATCAAATCTGACCATTCAGTGCAAGAGCCTAGAGATGCAGATCCTTAATCTTGAAATCAAATGTCTCTTTCTCCTGCACTAGACAGGACTGTATTACGGTCACAGTGAATTTGGCGTTTTAGCTACGCCCACACACAAGGGCAAGGAGGGTTACAGTTGTCTGGACAAGATGAGCATTGTCCTCTCCCAGATTTTAACTGTCCCAGGTAGGGCAGTGATTCTCACCTGAATATCCCGATTTTTGAGGATGCCAACCCAAAAGGCCTCCTGGCAGTGGTTGAATGCCAGCATTGCCTTCACTCGGTAGACAAATTGTTCCAGGGACTTCTTCAACAAAGGCACATGGTTGGTCAGTCCGATGTCTTGGTGAATCTATGAAACAGTAAAATGTGACGAGGATTGATTCTTGCCTAAGTGTTCCAGCTGTTTAAAAGCCATCTGTTATCAGGTGGGATGGACATGACCCTGACAAAACTCGCCCAGATTACATCACTTCTTGGTCAAATTATAGCTATTGTTAAAAAATAAAGCTCCGATCAGTATTTTGTCTAAAATGATCCCTTGCAACAATCCAAACATCTATATTCACCCTGATTAAAAACAAGCCTCAGTTTTTGTAACGAGCTCTAGAGAGAGGCTAGTAACTCCTCTGCTGAATTCTCAAACCCAGAAAAGAAAAAATGAGAATGGTGTTGAATACACCACTTCCAACACAATCTTTCCTTGCTCAGTGCCTCATGCAATTCCTTTACATGGAATGTGTGTTCCCTGTAATCTCTAAAGCCAGCTTCTCTGGACCAAAGAAGCACTGGCTTTTGGAAAACTAGGACAGGAGGGAACAGATGGAGTTGCTGTAAGCAAAAACCACCAGAGGAAGGGCAGTTATGCCAGATATCGTATGAGATTTAGCTCCGGGTGAGCATCTCCTCCTGCTAGGTTTCATCTGCAGTACAGAACAATCATTGCTAAACCAGCAAACCTGTCAACCTGCCAAAACCTGCGCAATTATTTTGTACATAAGTATTTTCCTCTTTCATAAGAATACTTTGTAGTCTTCTGGGATTAAGACACTCTCATTAGCTATACTCTGAATTCAGGTCACTTGCATTACTTGGAAGAGTTCAACATGCCTGGGCAGAAGGACACTGCTTTCCTTCAAGTTCTGCCAGCGGGGAATGGGGTAACTGATTACCAATAGCAAGCTGTTCAAATATCTGTATAATAACAGGCAGGACCTAGCAATCATCAGCACTAATCAGAGCCAAATCAACAAAACCCTTGCTAATGACACAATCAACACTTGCAGTGCTTCCTGGGCCCTGGAACCTGCCCAACTGTGTGCAGGCAGTTTGAAGATTCAACAAAGCACCAGGGCATTAGCAAAAATCTGTCTCCAGAAACTGTCCTTATGTAGGGTTAGATACATAGACACAGAAGAGAGGCTTGGTGTGAAAGAGGAAATGACAAATACTTAAGAAATGACAGGTGAAGCTGATTGCTATTGCCTTCTGTGTAATGCTCTTTAAAGACACATGTATTGAGGGAGAGTGACAAAATCTCAGGTCACACTGCAAAATGGGTCAGTGAGCATCCACATGTGTTAAACCAACTTTGATCTCACTTTAATACATGTTGGTGTCAACTCCTCTTCAAACAAGTATGGAGCATTCATTGCATACATTTACTTGTCCCAGATTCAGTTTCTGCCTTCTCATTCTTGCAAAATGGTTTGGCACAGAGACCTATTCCGATTGCAGCAGGCACCAGAGCAGTGGTAGAACATGGGTGTTCACTAATTGCAGCTCTGTGCAACCAAGGCATTATGGGATACAGCACTTGAAAATCCTCGTCAAGTGCAAAGACAGACATGAAATGGAAAGCTGCAATGCTGTTATTCTGCTTACTAGGTGAATTATGACCTTAGAAGGCATGAGGATTTCACCTTCGAACATGAGAAGGACTTGTTAGCATTGTCAGAGTTTGTGCCAGCTTCCAATTCTTATCCTGTGCTGAGAGCTGCAACTGCATGTTCTGATATTCAGCTAGATTTCTATGCTCCTGATGCCAGCTCTGACTTAAATAGATAGCAAATCTGGTTTAGGAGCCATGCTGGTAGCTGGCTTTCTCCCTTCAACTACTTTGGCAAAGCTCCCTTCTTGGACAAGTGTTCATGAACCTTTAGCAGTCGGGAACAAATCAGCACACATGAACTTCTTTCTGTCTTCCCCCAGGTGATCATCTCTTGCAACAAGCACTGTCTCTCTACACTGTAAGCAAAGTGCTAATCCTCTCCTTCCTTGTTGCCCCAAAGCTCCTACAGAGACAGGCAGACTGTGTTACCACCCTCCCCTTCTCCCTTTGCCCTTACCAACATAACAACATAAAAGCCATCTCAAGAGGACTTTAAGCAGGGTTTTTCCCCATCACCTCTTGTTGCTGACTCTTCTGACTCACAAGGCTGTTCATCTTTGGCAAAGCTTCTCTCCTCTATTATCAATCTGGCATCTGTACTTTGTTCAAGGTCTCTAAGGTCTTAGCTTGTGTCCTCAGAAACACCCCCTTACATACCAACAACCAAAGATGTCCAGAACATCTGTCCTAAAAAATATTACACAAACCTGATCTGACATCCAAGTCAGCCACTTTCAGAATAAATGCTTCAACTTTTGGGCCATTAAACAAGGCTATTTTGCCTTCTCTCAGAGTTTTTGCTTGTACAGACACTGCTGGAAGCACACAAGTAGAGCCTGCCTATGCCCTGGAAAAGCAGAGGAAGGGAAATAACACCAATTTTAGGACAGGAGTTTGTGCAGTTGGAACTTATCTTACCTTGGAATGGCCACACATGTGATGAAGTTGTCTGGTACTGAGTTGCAAGGTTTTCAGCAAACTCTGCACATCGTCCTGCAATAAATAAGTAGATCAGCAAGTCATTCTCAAAGGACCTTTCCGTAAGGGAAACAAGACTACTGAAATAGCATTTGTCCTAGCAATCCTTTCAAAGGGTTATGGGATAGAGATAAGATGTGTGTACGTAGGAAGTACGAGTCATGCTTCCCAACCGGTTGCAGCCAATTCTCGTCCTCAGAATTACCGTGTGTTTTTTAAAGCTGTGGTCCAGGAGAGGCATAGCAAGCTTCAGAAATGCTTCTACAAAGAGGCGGCCGTACTATAAAAGAGTGATAAATATATCAGAAAGCAAATTTAAACTCCTTCTCAGAGAACCATCACAAAGTCAGATGAGATAATGATACATTCTTCCAAGCTACCCCAGAAACTATTCTTGCTCAGAAAAAGATTATATTCATGTGAAGGCTATACTGGAATATACAGGATCAGAAAGGGTCCTACTTTAATCACTGCAAAGAGAGGCTAGAAGGACAAGGTCTCATCATTGTACACCTGGTTTTATCCACTAGGCATCTGGGAATAAAACTGAATTAAATACAAAATATTAGAATCACTATACATATATATGTATAGCAAGGTACAAGGAACACAGTATCTGCTTCTTCCAGAGAATCCAGTAACCACCCTACTGCACTGGAGGCAATGATTCAAGACAGCTGGTACTTAAACTCTTCAGTTATTTTGAACTCCTGCTTACCTTCAGGCAGATACTGAGTACAGGCCTGCTGTCAAATACCTACACGAACAAGAGGAAAAAAGAGTCAGATCAGTCTAGAAGCCTAGAGAAAACCATGTAAGCACAACTAAAAACAGCCCTTCATGGCACACCCTAGTGAATGTGTGAACCCTGCTCTAAGGCACGATCCATTCTCAAGTTTCAGCAGGGAACACCACGTAAGCATGTGAACTGTAATGACTCTCACTTGGCAGAATTACTGTTTGGGGCTCTAAAGTGCACCTTTGCAGATGGCACAAAATTATCTCAACAAGTCTAAAGTTCTTAACAATTTGGGACCCAAGAGACCCAAGCCCAGCTGATGGGCAAGTAACCACACAACGGGCAAAGCAAAACTGAGATGGGCAAAATAACACATAAGTACCCTGCTGCTACTACGGACTAAACTGAATTGTGGACAAAACTGAACTAAGTGGTCCAGCTCTACCCATTGTGCTCTCAAAAGGCATCCAGAGCACATGTAGTGCTCCAGTGAATGCTAGCGTAGAAAAATCTGGACTTGGAAGAACCTAGGCTTGCCAATTATCACTTCATGTAAAAATAAACAGTAAAGATCAACCAAAGAAAGGAGAAAAGTGCAGCTGTACCTATCACCTTCTACCCCAAACAACATCACACTCAGACATACTGAATGAACCAGCTCCAAAACTGACAGAAGGGAATATTTCATCCATTGGGACTGGGCACAGATTATAACTGGCTTTATTTACCACCTTCAGGTTGTTCTACTAGTCGGTCACACTTCACATTTTTCTCTGATGCTCATAAGCCTGGGAACACCAGGCTTTGATGGGAATTTGAAGGTAAAGGCAGAACAACAACCAGAACCTCACCTTGACTAAGTTAATGAGGATGTGGAAATTCCGCACAGCAATGTTCCAGTGCAGCAGCTTCTCCAGCTGCACCTATGGGATGGAAGGGGACAATAACCCAAGATGGTGTATTTTCTTTCACCTTGCTGATGTGCTTTCAGCATTTGCTGTGCCCAAAGCATTGGTGTTGTTGAACACAGAGGAACAAAGCTTCACCACAAGCATATTTAATCATAATAGAAACACTTCATGGTAATTCCAGCTTGATCAGTGGCCTAAAGTGCTAGACAAAGTTCAGAAGTAAATTCCTTTCCAATTAATACATCTTTATTGTACTGTCCAGTTTAAGTTAAGTTTTCTTCCCCTCAAAGAGTCCAGTGCATTTATTTTCCTACCTCACTTGAGTCTGATGGTTTCCCAGCTGGGATGCTTTTCACTGAACTCTCTAGCTGAGCCATCATTACTCTGAAGAAAACTGGGAACGTCTGCCTATGGAGAATATGAACAAACTGAAAGTCAGCTTGGAGCATTTTGATAGGCTGTTTGTCACCAGAATGATGTAGAAAACTCAGATGTTACCAAGCTGGGCAACCCTTCGTAGTAGGAAATCATAGAAGATAGACGCTAGGACTCACAAACATGTCTAGCCCAGCCCAATTGTCCCAACAGATGGAGACTCCTAGGAAGTCACTACCACTTCCTGAGTATGAACCACACTTATCCTTATAGCTCTGGGGGTGCACAGTGAAAGGTTTGCAGCTCTCAGCATAAGATGATTTTGGAAGTTTTAGAGTGCAAGAGCTTTGGTCATCCCTGCTTCCAAATTCCTGTGCCAGGGGCAGAAGCATTGTGTGTTTTGCACACTGCATACCATCCCAGATTGCCTACAGCAACCCCAGCCCTCTGAGGCTGACTTTTGGAGTGCTTTGTACCACCACAGTAGCACAGAAAAAGACAACACACCTGATGACAGACAGCAGTTCATTCTCCAGTTAAAATAGATGACAGCAATAAATTCAACATCATGTCAAGCACAGGACATTCCACTATGGCAGAAAGCTACAACGTGCTACCCTGTTGCATAGTGCTAAAACAATGTTTACAAGTGTAGAGAGTAGTCACCACAGTACCAACATGAAACTACAATGGACCACAAAATAAGAAAACTAAATATTTAAAAGCAGAAATTGCCTTTATCGATACCATAGAATTCCAAGTTTCTATTGCTATAACTACCTGCTTAGTGTAGGATAAGTAGAAGAACATCCATCTTTGGCAGAGTTCATCAGTTCAGGAACACCAACACTGGATATTTCCTCTATGGCTTTCAGGATGTTGTCTGTGTGCTCCAGGTAGACACTAAATCCAAAACCAGCATAGTTGATTGTAGATATTAAGCAGAATAACACAACAAGGTATTGGATGGTGCCTGACCTGCAACATGTGGCCTAAAACTGCCAAGCTTTTCCCTGCCAAAAGCAATCACATGCGCAAAACCCAAAGCAATACTTAGAACTGTCACAGTGATGTCATTAAAAGCTACCATGATCTGACACATACATAGATTCAATATTTCCTCGTTCTTGCAATTAGGAAGGACAGGCTGGGAAGAGGATAAGATGGAATTGATCTTTATGAGAGAACACCCAACCAATATGGGTGACATTGAAATGGATGTCTGTTGTAGGCCACCTGGATCAGAACAAGCCAACAAAGCCTTCTACAGACAGCCAGGAGTACTCCCATACTGCAGGCCCTGATCCTCATGGGAGACTAATCACCATGATCCCTGCTGGAAGGACAGCCCAGCAGGGCACTCCAGGAGTCTCCTGGAGGGCATTGATGAGAACTTCCTGACACAAGTGACAGAAGACCTGATGAGGAAGGGTGCTCAGCTGGACCTCACACTTCAAACCAAGGGAGAAATTATGCTTTAGAAGCAGTGTAGAAACAGAACTTTAGGCCAAGCTGTGAAAGCATGAGGGTTATGATTCAGAGGGGCCATTCCTCTGTAGCAACAGTAATCATTAGAAAAAGAGTGTCTTGGCATGCTTGAGGGAATGGCTTGAGCCTTACCAGAGCAGGGTGTGCAGGGCACTGTTGAACTGGCTGCCCTTTTCTCGCTCTCCACTGGGCTTCACCCAGGACTGGCAGAGGAAATGCTTGGCTAACGAAGCTGGGAAACATAAGGGATAATTTACTGAAAGAAGAATCCAAAAAATCTTCCTTCTTCCATATAGAAGCAGCATGTTCAAATGATTTTTTGGAAGATCACAATCTCACTACCTCTGATGTGCCTGAGCTTTCTACGTCAGAATGAATTTTCCCTAAAAGCTGCAAGGCCACAAGGATGTACATCATGATAACAAAGTATCTGTACATCCAGAGTGATCCTGGTCTGGAATACCTGTTCACATCAGAACCATGATCCACCTCTGGCCACTTCTGCCTGACAAACTTACATTAAACCTTATTTGTTTGGTAGCTCCTACAGCGTGCCATGTGTTTGTTTTCAATTAGGTCATATGCATCCCTTAGGGTATCTATTTCTAGAAATGGAATTCCAGTAACAACGGACTTGGCCTTTTGGCCACAGCACTATAATAATAAATGTGAACAGACAAGTTTAAAGTTTACAGATTTCTGACATCAAAACTGCTAACAAACCTGCTTGTCTCTTGCAGAAATGTTTAAAACCAGGAAATGATTAGTTAAAATAGGTTATTCCCTGCCACGCTCAGTCAACAGTTCTTCCAATGTGGGACTGTTTAAAATACTAAAATAGTCTCAAAGGAGGGAATTTACAATTCTATGTAGCAATGGCATTTGGAGGACAAATTCTAGAAGTGTCTTAGTATGACAAGCATTCCTGAGAGAGGCAACTGTCTGGACTCTTTATTTCAGTGTGCACTGAAGTGGAGACCAAGTAGTTTTCTTGTATATTCTCTGCAAACTCTTATCTGCTGTTTATCTTACATAATAGATCCTAATCCATGAGAGGAACTGAACTGTTTTCTTAACTGAAAACATTTGTTGCACGGGGCTAAGAACTTATGGGTTTTCCTATCTCTGCCCTGGAGTAACAGCTGGATTTGCAGCTCTTTTCCATAAATTTTGGAAACGAGCTGTCACAGACATCTGCACTTACAGTAGGAAGTTACATCAGATTAAATGTATGATCAATCACCTCCATAATCAGTGATTAAGATGGTTTCAACATTGAATAGCAGGCTTGTGCTTAGATCTCTTAAAAGTTGAGAAGTTCTGAGTTTTAAAAACACCAGCTGAGAGAGCTGGAGTCTGCCTATCTGCATGTGACTGAGGCACAGCAGAACAAATACCAAAGAGGTTCCAATATATTTACTGCTGTTCCCTTTATTAATGGCTAGGACTGTTCACCCAGTGAGATCACCAGGATGTGAAAGGAAAATCTGCTCTTAAAAGGCAACAGACCACACAAAAACTCATCTGAGATGAGTGGCTCTTCACACATTACCCATTTTCTCCTTCTTCCAGCCAGACATAGGTTCCTCAGCAATAGCAATCAGGAGCTGAGTGAGGATGTAGGCACAGTGGAAGGTGGGAACACTCTTCTGTAAATTCAGGAGGTACTGAAAACTCTCACTGGGGATGACAAGAAAGGGAAAAGGTAAAAAGACTGTAGACAGGGTAATCTCTCAGACACACATAAACAAAAAGGAAGCATTAGAGCGTCTCAGATCCAGTATCTCCCTATCCCAGCGCTTTGTCTCTGGCAGTGCTCCTCTGAAGAAGGGGTGGTCAGCCACTAATACATAAGAATTCAGTCACTGAGAAACTTCCCTCAAGCCCCAGCCGCTCTAAGTCTAGCAACAGCTTTATATACTGCTTTTGCCTAGTGTACCTGTAAGCATTTTAACTCTGCAGAACAGTCATTCCTTCTGTGAATCCTACTAATCCCCTTGTCTCAAAGAGCATACAAACAAATCAAATCCACAGATTCATGCATATTTTACATTTTGTATTTTTTACTCCTTTTCATGAGATTTGACTACACTGCCATTCAATTAAATACAAAGCTCTGTTTGAAGTGAGTGTGGTCTCTATGACAGCTCCCAAACACATATTTACCTATAATACCCACATAAAATAGAGAAAATTCCTTGAAATTTGTCCATTTCAAACCTTGTGAAATACAGATTATACCTTATCAGTTCCTCATGAAGAAGAAACTCTGTCTCTCCTGGCTTCAGCCTGTCTGCAAGCACCTGGAGAGCTGACCTCAGCAGGTCAGTATTTTCATGCTGAGAAAAACCATTCCTGAGGGGGGAAAAATTCCTGTTCATCATCAGACTAGAAGAAAAGAGGTATCAGTTACAAATGCATATCTACGCATGGTTTCCAAAATGAAAAATAGAGAAGCTGGATACCCAAGGAGAGTCCTGCAATATGAAAGTTATAACGGCACACCAAAAAAATGAAAACTCAATGGGAAAGGAAAGCCTTGAAGATAAACAATATTAACTTTTCAGTTAGCCTGCAGATCTAGCTTGGTGAGGAGAGGCCATTTCCCATAAGTGGAGGTGCATATATACTAAGCCAATGCTATGCAGACCTGAAAAGAAGAGGATGTATGACAGTTGCTGTGTAAATGCAGTTATCATGGCTGGTCATCTCTTGAAAAACGGGTAGGAGCCTAACAGGGCAGGGGAAATGGTAGAGATCTTCATCTTTCTTTGAACTCCCAGTGCCTGTGAGGATATGTATGCTGGAAATGCTCAAATACATCCACTTTCTAATTCTATAGACTGAACGTGGACTTAGTAATGGTAATGCTCAAGTGCACCTGTAACACACAATTAATAACTGATAATGTAAGAGGCCTGGACTAAATATATGTAAAAGAAGCTGTACATTTGGTTGTTGAATTTTAGTGACTGGATAGCTCACCCCAATATATGGCTGCCTGACCTACAGCAAAACAGAATTATTTTACACTGGATAGCAAAACTGATCTTGAGCTACCTGTTACAAAATGGACCAGGTTATTTGATTTACAAGATAAATGGGCTCAGGAACAATCAACATTCACAGTGGCTAAAGAGAAAATGACAAATCTGGGAATAGTCAGGACTGAATTGTGGGCCTTGAGGAACCTGTAGAGGCCAACAGGAGAGGCAGACCTCAGACCTCCCTTTTTATGCAGTTCTTACTGTTTATGAAATACAACAAAGGTAAAATGCTTTCCACATGCAAATCTAAATTGGGGTTTAGAAAGAAACTTTTATGATATTATCCCGGATTATATTAGCAGATGCAGAATTCTGCAGGCTGCACAAGCATTTCAGAGTTGGATGCTTATGAAACCAGCTTGAACACATCAACAGCATTACCCTGTTTGCCAATGAAATACACACTCATCCTTTCCCATTGGCAAAAGAAATTCTTCCATCACTCATGATTCAGGCAGTGACAATTTAGTAGAGGATGAGGGGAAGGCAATGGGAAAGGCTGGGCTTCTAGAAGTCTCCACCCACTACAGTGGGTTGTTTTGTATGGCTGACAGGCCTTTGGTCGGGTACAAACACTTTAAAGAAACAGGAAGAGGAAGCAATAAATGGGCTTTCCTTATACAGGTACTTTCCTTTTAAACTCACCAAGCAAAGAAGGAGCGAAAAGTTAGTAATAACTGTTGGTAGCAAGAGGACATCAGCTGGTGCTCCTGGATGTTCACTCCTGGTTCATCTTCTGCACTCTGATTTTGTACAGCTACCTTTAATACAGAACAAATAATTCATTAAACGCTATTCCAAAGAAAGATAATGGCACAAGAATCCATTTCCATAAATTCCATGTTTACAAAACCTGAAGAACACAAAGTGACTCTTTTTCCCACAAACAAAATGAAAAATATCTTCACAGGAGACAAAACATGATAGTTTATTTTTTGGTCAAAATTGCTGGCCACTGACCTGGAAGTAGTTGTGCATGTTCTCCATATGCTTACACAAGGGCTTTAGTAGATCAACTACGCACATAGCAACTTCCTTGGGGGATCTCTGACACAGGTGGGAAAAGCCAAGGTCCTTATTACCTCTTTCCTGCAGCAAACCCAAAAGGTTAAAGTTGCTTCATCAGGCTTTCTTGAGAATAACTTCAATTGCTACATCGTAGACTGCTGCCAAGCAGTGTAATTCCTGATGTCATACAGGGTCAGGAAGGGTCACAGAGTAGGAAAGTTGGCTTCTGCTGAACAAGCAGCACCAACTCAGATAAGTGAATAACATTTGACTAAAAGAATAAAGCTGATGTGACACACAGGTCTCTTACAGAATCACTTAGGTTGGAAAAGACGTTTAAGATCACAGAATCAAACACTTTGCTCAAACACTAAGAGAAGGCAGTCTCTGCATGTGGGAATTAAGATAGGTAGAAAAACAAGGAGAAAGAACAATGAATATGATGGAGCTCATCAAGTTGCAGTGAATTTCTCAGTCTAATGCAGTGGGACATGCATTTACTTTTCGCCTAAGGGCATCAGGAAGGAGTCCCTGTACTCAGGCAAGGTTTCTAATGCAGAAAAAGTAGAAACATGGATGCAGCAGCTTCTGCTGGCTGCTGCAGCCATCTGGCCTGGCTAATCTGTGCTGCTTCTTGAACAACAGCATAGCCAGTCTTCCCGGGGGGGGCTAGGAAAAGGATCACTTGAGTTTTGAGGCTACAAGAATCCCTCAGTTAAATACCCTTTCCTGAGACATGCAGAGAACCAGATGCTGCAAACACTTCAGTAAGAGCAGTGTACACAAGTCTCTTTTAAAAGACCAAGTGCTGCTCTGACCCACAGCTGGGTGTCACACTGCAGTTTAACTGTCAAATGAAAATAATTCTGAAAACCATTTCTCAGGAAAGGCCTGGAGGCCCCTGATGTGCTCTGCCTCAGCCCAGGCCTGGACCCATCGCCTGCTGCTGTACTTGCCTTTGGAAAGGGCACCCTCCTTGCGGAGCGCAAGGGCAGCACATGTTCCAGCTTCCAGCACAGATCATCCAGAAGGAAGCAAAGCTCAGCAGGACCCAGCTGCACAACTTCACTAGCCTGCAATTAGAAGAACAGTCAATCCCAGGACCCAGCTGTAACTGTAATGCCTCAAAGCTCAAGTACCCTCTGTTTCCAGTTATGACTCCTGGATTAGTTAGCCTCAGGAGGGACTTATCTAGTAGATGCTTGGTTTTATGGCTCCCCCATGACAGGTATGGGGCATTGGTTCTGGTTACTCTAAGCACGAAGTCATCCTGATGCTCTAAACATAGCTGAGGCAATGTCAGTACAACTTGACTACTGAGAAAGAAGAGATTTATATACATTGACTTTGAAAATAAGCTCCTAAGGATAAAAAAATATTTAGGTCCAGAGAGTCACAAAATTCACCAACAGAGTAACAGTCAAGAAGTAATTTGAAATAATGCCACATAGCCCAAGAGACTTGTCAAACAGTCTTCCAGTTGGTCTGTGACTTGCATGCACAGAGACAGCTGTCCTGCAAGGGCAGACCAGGCTGTGCTCCAGCCTGCCGTGGCCTTTTCACATTTTATGCATTTACTGTAGCCTGACAAAATGAGACTCCAGATGGACTCAGCCTGCCTAAAAACAGCGTAACAAAATTAGGCACTTCTGTTTTCCACAGCCATAGCAATGCAGTTTTATATAAGCTCCCAGATAATACACAGGACCCTGCTCACTGAGAGCACCTCCATGATACCAGCCCCACATTTGTGCTGTTTATGATCTCCTGATGCCTTGAGACACCTGTCTTTTTGCAACACAGGCTTCACTTAGCTAGGTTCTTTCTGATATGTAATACTTAGTGTATATAACACGCTATAGCTCACCTGTGCTCAGTATTAAAACCCCTTTCTTTCCATTAGGTCTATACACATTATACTGTATCTTTCTCCTTTTATGCAATATTTACATTAGCTTGTTTTTAACATTGCTACATGACATGTCTGCTCTTCTCAGGAAAGTTCTCTTTTTCTCAGTGCCTTGAAGTACTTGGTGTCAAATGCTCTCCTAATCCCCAGCTCATATTCCTGGACCAACACATCTTAACACCAACCTGCTGTGCACTTCAGTGGAACACAGAGGGCCAAGGCCTCAGAGATGCCATTACACAAAACCTCATCATTGTGGGTTTAGGCTGTTCCACTTACCTCTGTGTGCATCTCTGTGTCCAGTACAGACTTTGTGAGCAGCCCACAGTGTAGCACAGTGAACACCTCGAGGTCCAGCTCACGGAAATACGGGCGATAGCGCTGCAGCTGTGCCAAAGGATTTCCTGCCTCTCTATCAGAAGCAGTCTGAAAAGGAAATGGCAGGAGAGTGGCCTCTGCAGGGACAATTTTCAAAATTCTGATGGGAGGCAGGTGCCAGAAAGCAGAATTGAACCACATGACTGTGATTAACTTTGGAATGAATAACCCCTCTCTCAAAGCTTTTGTTTAGGCTTCTATGGCATCTTCCCTAGTGTGTCTTCCTTGCAAATCCCCAGGGATATACACTTACCTTGTCCAGCTCAGAGAGCTCGGTATCAAGCTGGTTTCCCTCAGAATTGTCCTCTGCTTGAAAATGATCTGCAGAGCCAGCTTTGCTGCCATCAGCCTTCTTTTTCCTTCCTTAAACAGAAAAGCAACTTCAGAATCAAAGGCTACACTGTGCTCAGCACTGGACAGCACTTGCAGCCAGGCACAGGCTGTACTTTAATCAGCACTAAGAAAGCACGGAGCATGCACATGTCCATAGGTGAAGTGCTCCTTCAAAATACAGAATCTAAAATGATGGATCCTCCTCATGTCTGCAGAACATAGACAAAGCTTTCCTTCTGCCACAATCACTCCCACATGACAGGCCCAGACCCTGTACAATGGGTTTGGCACAGGAGGAAAAGGGTTTCTGATCTATGGCTTCCTGCAGTTGTTCTCATTGAATGAAATTTGAATTTTTGTTCCACTTTGCAGAATTTTTGTTTGCAAAAGGCAGATATGTTCCCAGGAAATGCTAACCTAAACTAGAAATGAATCTAATCTAGAAACAGAACTAGAGACAGGAAGAACAAAGCAAATGTGCTTCAGCTTGAAAACTGAAAGGCAAGTTCTGTGTATTCTCTGTGGGAGCTAGCAATGGGAAAGGATAAAGGAAAGATTTCCTTGTGAAGAAGAACCATTACAAGGTTCCCAAGACATTGGTTAGGTACAACCTAAAGCTCAGGGGTTTGCAAGGCAGCTCAAGCCACAGATTTAGTTCCAGATGATGCCACAAATCCATCAAAGAAAGAACTTAGTGCTGCAGAAAATACTTTGGCAGGTGAAAGCAATCAATGAAAGCCCTGTTTTTTCACAGTTAAATGCTATGCCTCAGCTTTCCCATGGAGACAGGCCATCCAACACCTGTTTGGGGTAGGATATTTTTCCATCTCCACTTCAGCTGCAAAAGTTGTTGATGAGGTAAAATTTCAAGCTAGATAGATTTTGCCAAGAATTTAGTGCTTTAGGCACACACAAGTGCAATGGCTGCAGTGCAATCTGCCAGTCAACCCCCATTACATCTGTTTGCCTAAACATTTTAAATTTTCTTTACCACTCCTTTTTCTGGCTGGACCTGCAGCATTAACGGATGGTACTGCCTCCGGGGCTTCAGAGTCAAAGGTAGCTGGTGGTGGGACATAGCCAGGGGTTGCTGAAAGAGCCAAAAT
The DNA here is from genome assembly GCA_013397935.1 of Dasyornis broadbenti. Taxonomy (NCBI): domain Eukaryota; kingdom Metazoa; phylum Chordata; class Aves; order Passeriformes; family Dasyornithidae; genus Dasyornis; species Dasyornis broadbenti. The sequence goes on along the minus strand of VZRN01002471.1, from coordinate 621,502 downwards.
GTAGAACTTGGGTTAGTTCAGCTCCTGAATGACAACATACAGGCCAGATCCATATCTAAAGGAAGTATATATTTTACTGTCCTGGTCCAAGTGTAGAGTCTGTGCCTGTGAGATAAGGGTAAGAGTTTGTGCATCTGCTAACGAGCAGTGAGCTGGAATAGCTGGTGAGCCGGGGATCAGTGGAGCAGATTAGAGGGCCTGGGATCTGGGCAGACTATTGGGAGATGGGGCAAAGTGTGTCAACATTTGAGGGATCTGCAAAAGTTCTTGTGCTTGTGACTCTATATTGTGTAATCTGTGTGCTCCTCACTGAGGAAGCGATTGAGAAGGGTAGTTTGGACTTGGACAAATTGAAAATTATAGCTGTCCATGCACGAACTTCTAGGCCGCTATAAAAATGCAGTGTGTTACTATATGCTTCCTCCATTGGTGTCTAAGACAATCCCTTTCACTTCACAGCTGGTACAGGCCCAGAATGTACAAATGTTTCATACTCACCTGCCAAGCATTTTCCCAGCACATTCTGCAGCTCTGTGATGTTCTGTAATCGAGTTAAAACTTTCCCCTTCATCTCAGCATCCTGTTGCTGACAGAAAGCATTTACAACCTAGAGATATAAACCAGGTGCACTGAATTAGGGAGATTTGTACCCACTTAGCTACTTTTTCTTTTCTGAATAACATTGTCAAGTCCTGAATAAGCACACAACACAGCATAAGTGGCCCGTATGACCAGGTTCAGATTGCATGAACAAAGCTCTTCAGAAGCCCATAAGAATATGGATATAATTGGTGCAATCTATAAAAAACAATATGACAACACTTATAGTTAAATATTAATTGAAGAAGAGGAATTAGCAGAAAGCACATTGTCAGGTTCTGTGATACCTGTGGCTCTGGAGACCCCTTGGCACTTCCCAGGTCTGCCAGGAAAGAGGTAGTCCTGGGAGAAGTGCAAGAGGACTGGGAATGTGGAATGTGCCATCTCTACCCTTCTTGTGTTACCAGAATAACTCCAGCAGGAGCAATCCCACTGACCGTTGATGTTAGCAAATACATGGTCCAAATCTGCATGAAGGCACTGCATTTTACCCTTCTGTCAGCTCACAGAGGTATAGAACAAGACTTCAGAGCACCCCCAAGAAAGGAAATTCTACAGCCTCTCTGGAAATTGAGCACAACCTTTCTGTTAGGTAACAAAGACCATAGTAAAAGGCTACAAGATTCCCTCCCCTCTAGCTTCCCCTCTCCTGGCTGACCAACCTCTACTCTCCTAGTCTTCCCTCATCCCGCCACTCCAGAACCTGCAGACAAGGATCTACTCACTTCACGAAACCAGTTGAGAGCATAGAACAGAAGTGAGCACAGAAATTCACGTTCCTGCTTGGACAGAGAGTCCAGCTTTCCTTCAACCTCCAGGTCAGTCAGGTACAGGGGACAACCTGGCACGGAGCAAGAAAAGTATAGGTTGGACTTTGTGCTACCCATGCTTTGGTCTTTGCAGAGACAAGGCCTCTAACCAAAGCCTGTATCAATTCCAATGGCTATTTGGAGTAAAGCCCTTCAGCCACTTCTTTGCCAGACAGAGCAACTGCCTCCCCTGCCTCACTTCCACTTTGTGGGCACAGAGCATCTCAGCCTCCTTCACAAACTGCACAATTGTTCCTGCAGCTGCAGGAAATCTGTGCAGATCTGGGACAGGAACAAGGCAGGTAGCAAGGCTCTATAAAAAGTCCATTTCCCATACCCAGTAAGGCATCAATCTCCTCCAGGCTTCCACTGTTTTGCTCTGCAGTGTAGAGCCGCAGCAACCGGAAACAGGGTGATAGACACATAGGTGACACTGCCCTAGGGGGAAAAAAAAGAAATGGAGTGGGTCCTATCTATATATCTCCAAAACACCTATTACTTTTCCATTATGTCCTGTGTCCTCCCCAGGCCATCTTGCCCATTTTGCTTCCTGCAAATTCCAGCAACATAGAGCAGAAATGCAACATGCGGATTAGGAAAAAAAAAACCCCACAAATTAATAATTGGTGATCTCCAGTTTCCTGGAAAAGTGTGTAAGGGCAGAAAAATGGCTATAATGAACAAAAAATGGGGTCAGATTTATTTCTGAAATCAAAGTCTGAAATACATCTAACATCAAGAGGAGGAAAAGAACACTGGAAACTGATAAATTCTCTGACCAGCTCCTCTTCAGGCACATGAAGTGCATCAAATGAGAACAATTTTTTTACCTTTGCAGACATCCCACAGATAAGTGTCAAAGTACCTTTTCCTTTGGTTACTCACTCCAGCAGTGAGTCTGCTATGTTCACTCTGTGACACCAATGGCAAGAGGTTAATGGCAATTGCTCCCTGACTTTGATCTTCATCCAGATTATACAAGGACTTCACTGGGAACCAGAATGACCTGCAAGGAAAGACAAAGTCATTTTGGCAACCTCAGTTCTCAATGACAGCAACATTACCAATGCTTTATCTGTGATTAGCATACCCATGCACTGTGGGGCTGAGATCCACCACAAAGTCATTGGGAAAGTCCTCCACCAAACTCTTCCCAAACTCATCCTAATATGAAAGGAAAAAAAAAAAAACACTCGCTCAGCAAAGGGGCTCAGGGAAGGGGCTCAACAGCAGCAGTGGAAGATGCAGAAGATTAAGTCCAAGCAGAAGTATCCTGAAACAGTCACAGCAATGAAGCTCCACTGCCTGCAAGGAGAGCCACAGCCTGCCTTTAGAGGCAGAGCCAGGAATCATTGCTAAGTATGCATAACCAATTTCTTTACTGCTCTTTGGGTGTGGGCTTGATTACAAGTTCCAGAGTGATGCAGAGAGGCACAGCAGCTGGCTGGAAGAGGAAAGCAGCCCACATGAAAAAGGAGCTCCCAGCCAGAAGAGTGAACTGTCTAGTGGCCTTCACAAACCTCCTCCTATCATAAGTACCATTTATTTATTTATTACCATAAATGTCTGTGGCTCTTCCAAGTCCTTAGGGATCAGATAGCCTTAATGTCTGACCCAGAAACCAATTTCAATACTAAGTTTAAAGTTCTTTCAGATTCTATTTTTGTCTATGAATAGGAATGGCATGCTCTGAAACATCACTTAATTTCCTTCAAAAGGCTTCCCTGCTGTTATATAAAATTTCACATAAAAGAAGCTGTTAAAGCACAATGGGGAATCTGCCACAATCAAAAAAAGCCAAGAGGGTTGAATATGGATTTTGTATATGATCAATCTCTCACAGAACAAAACGTTCTCAGACGGGAGTGAAATCTTCAGATTGATCCTGTCATGCCAATGCTTGTAAAACATCATTTTTCTGAAGAATTTGTGTAAGTGGTAAGGTTCAAACTGCTCTGCAACATACCAGGAGCTGCAAGTCCAAATTGCCCTTCTGCTTCTCAATCAAACTGGCAAATTCATCATAGTACAGAGCCAAGATCTCTGGTGTTTGCTCACAGCTGAACCTCACAAGGTCCAGCAGTGTAGACAGCTGAAAGAAAAAACAGTGCAGAAATGGGTAAGGTAAATGGATCCAACTCAAGCTTTTGGACCTTCAGTCCTTTTTACATTAATTTATCCTGAGGCTTATTCAAAGCTTCACCTCTAGAGTAATAACCCACGGTGAAGGTTCTTTAAAAGACAGTTTTAAGAAGGAACATGTGCCTTTTAGTGTCCTGGCCCAGCTCTGCTGTGGAATAACACAAGAGTCTGCCCAGGATCACCCTTAAACAGAGTGCCAGCAGAGAAGGTTCTTCAACAGAAACTAAGAAAAAAAGACTGCTAGGCCAACCCTGTGCAGCAGAAATACTTTCTCTGGATGGCCTGAAAGGCACAGCTACCAAAGCTGAGAGGATGGCCATGGTCACCTTTGGCTCACTGAAGGAGTAAGTCCTCCTTCTTTCCTTTGTATTTGAAATAACAACTGGAGAGAAGACTTTCACTAAATGGCTGCAGTGCTGCTTGTCCTGGTCTAGCAGAGGCAACACCAGCAGGTGCCTTTGTTCCTCCAACCATTTTTAATAGACTCTTGGCTCTGCAGTCAATATACAAGAATCCCAGGCTCAGGAAAGCTAACTCCCAGACCCACACACTACTTCAGTTAAGACTGCATTTCCAGTCACCCCTCCTTGCTGACCATATCCTTCCTGTCTCCCACATTGCCCCATTCTTGGTACTCACCTGCCCATCACGCTCGCCATTCAGCTCTGGTCTCTCCAGCAAACCACTATCTCCTTCATTCCTGGAAGCAATTGATAACCTTGCTGTTATGGCACAAGACTCAGGAGATGGCAAAACCCATCATACACACAAAGTTCTCTCTCCAGAAACTGGAGAATTACTCATGAAAAAGATTTCTTTGGAACAGATTAGGAAAAGACCTGGTGCTGTTTGGAACTTCTCTTTAAGATTTTCCTAGATTCAAACACGGAGCACCTCAGGTTATTCAGTCTAGAGCTGGAAGCTGATCTGCAGTCAGTCTACCAATGTTCAATTTTTTTCCAAGCAATAGGTCCTGCTGGTGCTGGTCAAGGCATCCACAAATAGGCATTAACAAGGAATTTGGGATACCTTTGAGACTAGCAGTACTGAACAGGCTGGAACACCCAACACTGCAGTCTGCAGAAGAGAGTCTTAAGTTCCTGGATTTGCCCAAGATGTGCATAAACTCAAAGGCAATGTCCTCCTGGTTTTGTTTCTCTCCAGGCGTGAACTGAAAGCCATGTTAAATTTTTGCCACATTTTCTCTCACCTTTTTAATGCCACACTGCCTATCATGGAAACAGCACCAATAATCCCCATTTGTTTGTGGTTGGGAACTGTGCTGGAGAGCCATTTCCTGATCACCATGTGCATATCATCCTGAAAAGAGAGACAGACCATGTCCTCACAGAGGTACTTGTGTGCATCACTCACAGTTCTATTGGCATCTTTTTTTAATGTTATCTCCAAGGGCTACAGGGGGACAGTTTATTAGGGTTACAGCTTTGCTTAAGGAATGCACATTCTGACGTTTCTTTTATTACAAAAATACTGGTCACAACTCCAAGTAAGGCTGCAAACAGCTTTAAAAGTGATTTGCTTTGACTTTGCTCTAACTACCACAGAGAACTGGTCCAGGTTTCACCTATAACCAATAAAAGAGTATATTTAAAAAAAAATAGCAGATGGTCTTGGAGCCTGTCACACCCAAACAGCAGCTGCAGATCTGGACTTCAAAACACTGTCAGCTTCAGGAGGCTTGGGGATGGAGCAGTTTGCGGTGAAGGTCCAAAGATAAACTGTGCAGTGCAAGGACAAAAGCTTAATCCTCCTGTAGAGATTCTCACATCTAAGAGGCATTGGTTTAGCAGTATACTTAGAGAAGGCAAAGAGGAAGTTGGCTCTCAGGATACCGATTTCTTTGGTGACATACCCCTGGAGTCTTTGATATCACTGAGGATAGAGTCAAACTGCCAATCTCGGATCTCCACAGTTACAAATTCTCAGCTCAAAATAAATTCTAGACACTCCTCCCCTTCTTTTCACAACTTCTGAGGGTGACAGGCAGAACATCCTGATGGCAAATCCTCCTGGGCTGTAAATCACATTGTGTGTTGCCAAGGCAATTTTCACAAGGCACACATAAGAAAGACTTGGGGTGGGAGGAAGAGAAATCACTGAGGAAAGTAGTTCAGAAAGGAGCTAAAACTGCCATACAACTGGAAATTTTGGCAGAGAAGAGCTCCAATTTAAAAGGGTGAATGGGAAGGCCCAAAATGACTACAGACATACTGTTTTACATGCCACAGACCAATCGGGAGAGGAAGAACAGTTTTCCTTTATAGTCTTAAGTTAGCATGTGCAAACTTACCCACAACTACAAACTATGCAGGGAACTCAAATAAAGAAAAATAGTCCTAATTTCTAAGAGTTGAACTTTATGAAAGGGAAGATTTTAAACCCAGATATCTCTGTTGCAAAATAAATATCTTTGAATTATTTCTATATGTCCTATGCTCAAGGATTCAGAAATCTAGACAAAGATATCCAATACCACCACTGTTATTGTGCAACTGAGGCACACAAGGTATCCTGTGCAAGATGAAGGTGGATTTAGACAGACCCGGTTTGACAGCTTCTCATGTTTAAATCAGAGGCACAAGAGATGTGAAGTCTATCACTTCACAGCAGAGTCCTCGGCTCTGTGAAGTTCAGTTCTTCTAACAAAGGTCTTTTGTTGTCTCTGGTGTACAGAATTTAAGTGGCTGAATCAATACAAACATCTTGGGGAAGAAGCTGAACTGTGCTTTCTGAAGGCTTCCAAGTGATGGAGAAACAGAGCTGCTCAAGCAGGCTGCTGAATTTACGCTTTTGCAAGTCTTCAAGGCTCAGCTAGACAAAGAAACAGTCAACATGACACCATGCTGGTGTGGACAGTCCCACTTTGACTGAGAGGTTAGATGAGGGACTACCATCAGTCCCCTTCCAATAACATGTCTAACAACTCTGCCTTTCTTAGATGTACAAGAGGAGAGAACCTTTCTGGGAAAGACGAGAGGCACACAGTCACTGTGATAAACTCTTGATATCAGTGGGAAAACTCTGGAGCCACAAGCTGGCTTGCAGCCACTTGGGAAGAAGAGAATTTTAAGCTGAAGGACATCCTGACATCAGTCACTATTCATAGGTGAAGTCAGTATTTAGTTAACATAGCAGAAGAACCAAGGCACAGCCTGAACAACTTTCTTTTGTGTCTCTGCTTACCTGAATGTAGCTCCCTTCTTGCCTCTGGCTGAATGCTAAGGTGCTGAGGATGTAGAAGAGCTTCCGGATCTGGCATGGATTCAGTTTCTGTGTAGAGTCTAAAATTGTCTGTAAGAAAAGCCGTAAACCTGCTCAGATATAACAAGGATCCCTTTCCATATTCTCAAAAATACATTAATTGTCAACCTCAGGGGAGACAATTAACTTTACCTTTTCTGTACACACATGAAAAGGCTACATTCAAATTAAACATGAGTGCCAAACTACTGCTCTGGCCTTAATTATAGCAATTATTGGAGGCTAAATGGGAAGAACAATTTGGGTACCATAAGCATTTTAGGAGTGTTCAGGAGAAGTGACAGCTGTCTATTTTCTATCACAGGTTTGGTCAGAGGATTCAAAGTATTTGACAAACAAGTAATTAAGCAAGTAATTTTCATTTAACAATCAACCAACTAAACAGCAAAAAGTACACAGCTTTCCCATAGTGTATAATTAAATCACAGGGTCCACTGACACCAAGGGAGCTCCAAAACATCAGCGAGGTGGGGGAATTACCCACACCCACCCTCTTCAAGGGGTCTTACACACAGGGTGTCCTTAAGCTACAAACCACCACAGATGGGGTAGTGTTCAAGGAAAGTACTGTTACACGTTTGCCTTGCTCTTTAGCTCTTCCCTCAATCGCCACTTCCACTACTTTTAGAAACAAGCAGCTGGGCAGGTCTGACCCTGCTTATCATTCTTAGAACTCAAAAGCCCATTTTTTTTTTCTCTCCACTGAGTACTTCCTTCTTTTAAATTTTAGGACATGTCTTTTTACATCTCTGAAGGCAGTTTTGTCTTAGGATTTAAATACTAGCTAAAGTACTGTCAGTCTTTCAATGGATAAAATTGGCAGTCCACAGAGGGGTCAGGTTTTTGCCAAGTACTTGAAATAGCTGATGTAAATAAAGACAGCATTTTCCTTCTATTGTAGGCACCATTCCACACCTGGAATTTAAGCAGTGTCCAGCTAAAAGGAATTGTATATCTTAATTTCCCCTGTCAAAAAATCATACAGTCCTATCTTACAGTTCACACATTGACAGCAGATACATCTCACTTCTGACCACTGCACTTTTCCAGACAGAAAAGCTTTACAGGTACAAGTTTTTCCAATACCTCTATTTTGGAGAGGTACTGGCCTATTCTGGATCTGAGGCAAAGTAGTGCAAGGTACCAAAAATATAGTCCGTGCTCAGAAATACACATACTTTCACAAAGGTGGCATGGTGCATCAGCAGGGATGTGTGCAGCACCACCAAATCTGTGAGCACATCCAGAGAAATGTCCAGTTCTGTCTCACTTCCGCTGCACACATGAGTCACCAAAGCAGTCACAACCTCCTAAGAAAAAAGCCCACAGAGGAACCACAGTGAAATATCAACAAAGAAATGTCTGCCTTGCTCTGCTCATATGAACTAAGTTGATCAAGTAAAGTTAATTACAGCAGTCTCTGTGCTTTAGTCACTTGCTACCACTCATGCTGTGATTGTTCCCCATCTTCTTCTTGGCCTAGTCTTTGGCACAGACCTCTCTCCAGAGGCGTCCAACTGCCTGAAACCCTGTCCCTAAAGGATCATGACATACACTCTAGAACAAAGTGCAAACCCAAATAAAACAGCTGCCATCCATCACACTGTACCTGCTGGCAGTAAGAGTCAAAGGCTGAAAAAGCTTGTTGGTACATGCAGCTGCCAAAGGAGACCACAGCTGGGTGTGCTGAGTGCAGAAATGTCTGAGCAAGGGCTAGGATTGAAGGGAAAAAGTCTTTGATAACCTGAAATACAGACATCATGAAAGAGAGCATTATTGTTGTTTGTTTTCACCACATGTAGTGCTGAGGAAAGTTCAACTCCAAAAAAACCACATGACAGTTACAACAGAGGGCATGTGCCTTGGGACACTGATTTAGACCAAAAAATTAGAAAACAGAAGTACATGTACATAACTGGAAAGGTATAAATAATGCAGCACAGGGCTAAATCATCATCTGACAAGATCTTTGAGAGATAAAAGAGAGAGTCCCAAAGCAGGGTCAGCACTGACCATTGAATGGTTTTGGAAGGCATTCTGCATCAGCTGTTCTGGCATGCACCCCAATCGGATTTTGCTCCTCAAGACCTTCTCAGTTTGCTTCCTGTTCCTGGTATTTGTAGAATGGATTAGCAGCAAAACTATCAGATCCAGAACCTTTTAGAGGAAATAACCACCACTCATTATGCTGAAATATTAAACAGTCCAGATAACTCCAAGCCAAAACCTGAAGTCTAAACTGAGAAGATAAAAAGAGCTCAAAAAGTCCCAACAGTCACAACTGCAGAAAAACCTTAGAGTCCAACAGGACAGAATTAAAGCAGGATAACTGTCCCTTGACATTAGGAAAGGATGAACCAAGAGTTACAAACAAAATGGATGGTTGTTATACTCAGAACAACTCCAATACCTAAAGAAACACCCATGAAACATCGCTGGCAGTTTCTGCTCTACAAAAATCTATTAATCTACAACCACGAAGAAAGCCCTTGAGAAACCAGGAGAGGACACTCCCAGAGCAGAAGTATTACCTTATGGTCAGACACAGATGTGGTGTTCTCAATAGCCTGAGAGGGGAAACAAAAAAAAAAAAAAATTCAAGGAAGCTGGTAAGCTACTGTACAATACTATATGCCAAAACCAAATCAAAAAAGGAAGACACCAAAAGTTTGTGACACCCTGCTCTCAGATTTCTGTCCTCTACAACAGGATACCTATCAAAGTGAGCAAACTGGATCTTGCCAACAAAAGAGAATCCAAAATGCATTAAAAAAAAGATAGCTGAAAATTGAGTTTGAACAAGGATGTTCTCAAATAGCATCAGGATTGAGAAAACAACTGAGGTACTGAATAATGAAAGGCTGAGAACAAGACAGTCTCATAGTTTACACTGAAATGCAATTTAAAATTAAATTTAGCCTAATACCAGCTGATACTGACATCTAGCAGGACATTTTCAAGTACCTTAAGGCTTCATACAGCTCAGTCTCAATATTTGGATATACATTTTTCCTCTCTTGCAGAATGAAATCTGTATCAGTAAACTGAAGGGCTAACATTTGTCTTTTAATATCACATTTGATTACAAGAAAGGCTCAGGCTCAAGCTCAAGCTCAACCAAAGAGCCCAAATAAATATGGAAACAAGGACAGAAGCACGTATCCTACCTTAATCCATGCTTCAGAGACATCTTTCTGAAACCTCACAGCTAACTTGATCACATCAAAAAGTAGCTTCACACAATTCTGGCTGGTGGTTACTTGGCTCAGGGAAGAACTGCAAATTATCAAAATGGAGGAAACTCAGTCCCTGCTAATACTATCCCAAAAGGAACAAGGCAGCTCAGCAGTCACAGCGTTACTTAGAGTAGCCGTTCTCCAGAAGGAAAGCTCTGCCAAGGATAGGGAGTTTCGCAAAAGGGTGGAAAGAGAGGTCACAGAATCAATGGAAAACATACTGGTGGGAACTTATAACAGATGAACTGGCAGCAACAATATTATAAATGAAGTTACTTATCCCTGTGCAGACATGGATGCAGATGGCTCAAAAGGAACTACGTCCATGGGAGGGGAAGCTGGCTGGGCAAGGACTGACAAATGTATTGTATTAGTACCAAGCAGGAAGGAATAAAGGTGTCCGTGCCTTTCCACATGATAAACTAGGCTCATGTATGTAGCCAATTGCACCAGAGAGACCAGAAAAGGAAGAGTTTAAGTCCTCTTGTCCCATCCTACCTTTGGAGAATCAGGTAAACCGGTTTAAGTACCTGGCCTGGACTTGGCTTTTAATCTTCTTCTGGGAACTGTGGATCTGCAGGGGCAGAACACACGATGACAGATCCAAGCTCTTACGAAGATCAGCAATCACCTGTAAAGTACAAAATCATGCACAAACCACTGTGATAAATAAGGGAAGAACAGAAAAAGCTGAGGAAGAGAAAACAATTTCCCATAATAACCCTTAATCATGTCAAAATTTTTTTTAACTTAGAAAATAAACCAGCAAAACATTTCTCTTCACCTGTCATGTCATGATGTTGCAGATGCATATAGAAAGCAGAAATTTTTAAGAGCTACTCTGTGAAATTCCCACCTATATCTGCTTTATGCTGATGGGAACTAATTTTACTCTGCTTAGCAGCTGAGCAAGATATATGACAGCCACAGGAACTCTGGGACATGCAAGTTTACCAATCTGACTGCTGTTGAATTGCAGTGTACCAGCACAGACTGGCTTCCACGTCATAGGCACGCTTTTTTTTTTTACAGGGATCTCCCTGAAAGGTGTGCGCAGATCACAAACCTCATCTGGCTTAGGCTGAGGCTTCCTCAACATATGAAAAAAGTGTGTTTGATAGTTCAGCCAGGCTGGCTTTGATTCCTGGCAATATTAAACTTTCACTTGAAAACATTAAAAACTTTTTACTTGAAAACATACAACTCTGTGAAACAACTTCTCTCTGTTAAAACACACACTAGTCTTCATTATGAAAAAAATACTGTACCTCTACTGCATTTGCTGCCTTGACATTTTGGAGGATGAATTTTACTAATACAGGTAAATCTTCCAGTTTTACAGAAGGCACAATGGTCATGGCAGACTGTCGCACCTGAGGGGAGAGCAACACTCCATCAGCTGGAAGACTACAATGCACAGCAACACAGTTATGTTAGTGGGAAGGAATCCTTGGAGACTTATAGTCCAGCCTTCTTCTCAGAGCAGGAATATTGTCAATACTAGATCAGCTTCACCTTGGCTTTGCTAAGTCTTGGAGACACCCAGGGATGGAGGAAACCTCCAAACCCTGCCACCTCTTTGATAATTTATGTCAATGCTGCAGACCCTAACATGTTTTTCCAAATGTCCAAACTGAACCTCCTATTATGGCCACTGCCCCTTATCACTCTCCACCAAGAAGAGCTTGGCTCCATCATTTTTTAACTGGCTTTCAAAAGGGAAAAGCATGGAGAATGTGTAGCCTATTATGCAGCACCAGCCTTTTAGGATTATGTAAAACACTATTTAATGCACTCAGATGAACCAATTTTATTCATAATAAGCCCAACTCCAAGGAGTGCAGCAATGCAGCACATCCAAAAGACACACGGCACATCATCATCTCTTCCCCTTTATCAGCATTCTGCAGAGAAAACCTATTTAATTATTTAATCATAAATCTGCCTTTACTTAAAATATAACAGTCTAGTCTGGTCACTGTCAAAACCATGAAATATTGACAATAAGCAGGCTTAAGACAGGCAGTAAAAATTTACTGCAGCAGGACAAGGTGTTTCTGCATTTGCTAAAACAGCTGTGACTGAAATTTCTGAATGCATACTGTAACAGTCAGAAAACTCTCTGCTCTTCACTGAACGCCTCATATATGTTTCAAAAACCAGCTTTGGCTTCTGACCTCTTTCAGACTTCAGTAGCTCAGGATTTCTGAAGGCCTACCTGAGTCAGATTTAGCAAAACACTTGGAATGAAGAAATAGTTTCCCACTCTCGTGTTGCTAAGCAGGGGCTGGGGTCTGGTGAAGTGCTCAGTAAAAGCTCTTACCTCAGCCACAAGTTCTGCATCAAGATCCAGACGAGAAAGGGCATCCAAGATTGGAACTGTCAGCCGTCTGCCCTGCTTTAGCAAGCAGCTGATACACATGGAAAAGAAAACAAATGATCCTCTTAAAAAAAACCAAGAATATATCTTTAGTGTATTGTATGATTCCAGTAGTTTTTGTGATCACTGCAAAAAAATCTCTGAAACTGACAACAACATATGCCACTGGTATTATGGAAAATTTGTTCCCTAAATTATTACTTCTCATGTAAGACCTGCACCTGTCTTTAACAGCCTCACGGACTTTCCCAAAATTCATCTAATCACTCTTGGCTGACATCTCAGTTTCTTAAAAACTTTCCCTAGCAAGAAGTTCTACTTGAGTTGTGTTAGCTGAAAAATGCAATGCAAAACATTAAGTTCCTGGTAACTCTATTTATGCTCTCTAATTCATTGCAACAGAAGTAGTGAGTACTTAACTGGATTCTACCAGTGCTGTATCCAGGTAGTCAAAAGTTTAATAATTGTTTAGATAAAAGCAGTTTTGGAGCATTGTGTAAACTTCTTTGGCTGGATTGCCTGTGCTCTCTTTGAAAGCATAACAGCATCAGTGGAATGTCCTAAGCCAGTGCTAGGTGTCCCCAAAAGTTGCAGGTAACAGGAACACACTGCTGTCCTAATACTTCAGTCAGTGCCAGAGCAACCTGCATTAATGCACCTTGTCCTTGTCTGCAAAGTGCAAGGGGGAAAAAACCAAAATGAAACAAAACAAGCCCTCCCAACCAAATCATCTGTACCTGAGCTCTCTGGCAACCTCACTTTGCTGGGAATCCTCCAGGATCTCAGGTAAACTGATGATAATATCGTGCTGGATTGGTACTGGAGAGATACTAACCATATGCATTAACTTCTTGACCAGATCCTGCAGACAAGAGGAGCGCTGGTGAAATGCACAAATCTCACCCTGAGCAAGGATAACATCAGCACAACAATAATATTATGTATCTAAGATCACTCAGTGCAACGCCTGCCTGGATTTATGACAACTGTCCCTTAACTCATTGTCTTGCTGAAGTCATGAAGCAGAGCATAGACTTTTGTGGAACAATGGTATTTTACAGGTGGGATATAATGATCTTGGCGAGTAAAGGAAACTGGGAAACACAAAAAGCTTCCCAGTGCTTAGTACTCCAGTAGAGAGTAACCCACAGAGATTGATGGACATATGTAAAGAAGGAAAAGAATCACCAGAGCAGGAACAGCAAATTCATCCCCATACACTTGCAAATATCCAGTACCTTGTTAAAAACTGAACAAGAGCAGATTCTAACTTCCTGCCAGAAACAGCTTTAAAATTAGGTCAACCATGTAAAAACACATGCACAGATATAAATTTATGTAAAAGACTTAGAGCAAGGAAAGAAGAAAAACAGTAAAAGAAGTTCAGAAGTCACTCAAGGCAATCATAACGAAACAGAGAAAAATGAAATCTCTCCTTCGACATGTGAATACAAAAATAACATCACTTCTCATCAGCACAATAATGCATCTAATCCCACTTGAGAGGCATTCCAGAAGTTGTTTGGAAAAAGCATCCATGTGATTGCACCTCTGGTACCCACCTGGCTGTCAAGGAGCCTGTCAAGCCACTTAAACTGATTGACAATGAGCCGGGGGAAATTTGTTCCAAAGGTGCCCACACTGAAACAGCAGAAAAATGTCATATGGGTTAGTCAGATCTACAGACTCAAAAGCTTTGCTGCTGGTCAGCAAGACCAACTAACCCCATTCTTAACTGGTCATTAATATACAGAAAAAACTTCACTCTTCTTAGTTTGATAGGAGACAAGTGTAATAACATCCATTCTTCAGAATTCCCAAAGTATTAACAGCACAGTTAACAGCTTATCATTTTTACATCCAAGAGCCTTTAGAATTCTTGGGTGAAAACAGTTCAGACCTTGTGACTGTCTATGTTAAACCCTTCTCAAACAATTGTCTCAGTCTGAGACAATTTCTTGGACTACATCTCTGTGCAGCATTTGTATCTTGTCTTCCACCACTGGAAAAAAACTGCAGCAGGAACAGTCTCAACTTCTTTCTGCCCCTTGGCCTGCCCCACTAACTCTGTAGTGAGCATCCAGGGCACAGCAAGAAGAGATGAAGTGGTCAAGTCTTGCCTGTGTTACACCTCAAGATCTCTCACTCCACTGTGGTGTTCTACATTCAAAACCCAACAGAAGCTCTTTCAATTTTCCTTGTTTGAACACAATCTGTATTTTTAAAAGGAGATCTGTTTGCAGCTCGCAGCCTCCTGAAACTCTGCCAGCAGCCACTTACATCTTTTTTAAAAATGAGACACTCCATAGTCCCTCTGCCAAAATAATTCCTAAGCTTGTTTCAGTAGCTGCAAAAAGCACAATCAATCAATGCACAATGTCTCCCTTTCACTTCCAGAAATTTGTCTGCTGGTTTATGCACCGACAAATTTAAGCTCATGGTACCTCACAGATAATTTTACACAGGTAGGAAGAAAAAACCCATGTTAGTGCAAACTGCCATTCACGTAAATCTGAAGTAACAGTTAAAGTCAAACAGCTGGTGATTGTCCAAAAGAAATTTAATTTCAAGGCAGATGGAAGCCAGTTTACACTCACATGTCAAAAAAGAATTCAGGAATCTTTTCCAACAGCAGTGTTGTGACAGCAGGCTAAAAGAAAGGCAAAAAGACAGTGTTAGGATGATTTATTGGTTGTGCTGTGGTACTGTCCCCAAAACTGACCTTTCACAAAAGATGAAATATACACAGAGAATAAAATACTTGAAAGGATCAATAAAAGTATTTCCTATGAAATCTCTTGCCTAATGCCAGAAAGGAGGCACACAGTCTGAGAAGTGAAAACCACCAGTGCAGAGGCCGGTATAAACTACCCACATAACCCAACCGAATCAGCACATTCAGGCAGGATGTACAATTTCTCTGGGCCAACAAACCTCTCTTTCTCAGACCCAGCTGAGTTGCTTTTCACCACATGGGAAACTAAAGCACCAACTTTAGATATGTTTAAAAACAGTGCCTAGTTCTACCATTTGAAAAATTCTCCACAATGGAAGTGGTTATATCTCATCAGAAATTGCCATGGTTGACCTGAACCATCATCTCTCATTCTGCCCCTGTTCACCTTTGAGAAGAGCCTAGTTCTGTGTTCCCTATACCTTACAACCAGATTTTTGAAGACCACGTAATTTTCCCTAATCTTCTTTTAAGACTGAACAAACCCAGTTCCCTCTGTCTCTGCTTGTCTGCCATGTGCCTCGGGCCCCAAGTGTCTTTGTGTCCCTACAGAAACAACAAACTGGACACTATTCCAGATGCAGCCTCACCTGCCTCAAAACCAGTTCTATTAATCCTTTACTTAGGTAAGCAAGATGTTCCCCACAATCAAAACCATTGTAAAGAGCAAGCTAAGGTGCCCATACCTGTAAGATCTTAATCCCAAGAAGCAGTTTAATGAGGCTTTCACAATATGAGTGCACCAGATTCCTGCAAGATGAAAGATTCCACCACAGTTGTGTCAAAAACACGTTAGGAGCACAGGCTGCAGTTCTTTCCATGACTGTTTTTTAAAAAAACTACATACAATGAGGTTTAGGTAACATATGGTAATCACAGACACATACAAAGAGATTTAAAAGTGCACTTTAGCTCTGAACCAGCTCGCTCTCTACAAGACTAGAAATGTGGAAGTCTGTGGTTAAGCTGTATCTCCTGGAAAAAAAAAAAAAATCCCAAAAAGCAATTGACCTTCACCAGCCCTGTCAAATTTTTTCACAATATTTGGTTCTTGCCATAAAATGCCATGGAATCCAATGTGTGCCATGGGCAGACAGTAAATTCTGTGCCTTAACATTCAAAACTCACTGCTATTAAACAGCAATGTACTACACCAGCCATCCTGCCTTGTTGTGCAGCAGCTGGAGCATTTCCGTCCACTCTGGTCAATGTCATAGGACATTACTAGAGACTGGCTCTGACTGAAGGGAAAGGCAAAATAGATTTTGTCTACCTTGACCCTTCAGTCCGTACAGGAGTGCATGGCAAGAGACAGTTCTTGAACTGGTTCCTATCCCTGATGTGAGATTCCAGGCCACTGATGAACTGCTTCACAACCTGCAAAGCAGAGAGAAGTTATCAACCCTGAAGGAACACCCCAGTCAACTGCTATCCTTCAGGATGCATTTTGCAAGCAGATGATAACAACTAAGAAAAGCTAACCAGGGAACTGCAGACAGAAACTGATGGAATAAATGCTGGATAATAAAGGAATGCTAGTCTAGACCATTTCCAAAAGGAAACACTGACTGTTCTGCAAACTAACTTTAAAGCAAGTGTCTCACATTTTACTTTGATTTTAAAAGACTTTGCCTTTCTTCCTCTGTAGCTGAGCCAGCAACCTTTAATGTGACAAGAGCTGCACCCAAAAAACATTTGCAGTCAAATCACAGGCCTCAGGACTTTCACCCTGGACTTGTTGACTTGAGAGGAGCACCACGTTGTGGCAGTTTTAATGCTGCCAGCTCCCAGCCAACACAAAACCAAAACCAGCTTCCAGCAGAAAGCTTTGCAAGGGATTTTTCTCCTGTAAGAGTCTTTGTCTATTGAATAACATTGCCAATGAAAATTACTTTGACAGGGCACAGTCAGAAGGACAGTGAGACCAAAAGGCTGGAGCAGCAACACTGAGAGAACTGGAAAATTTTGGCCACAGAAAGACAAGTTGCTATGTTGCACACTTTTGTATAGGACTAACAGGGACAGGCAGCTGCATTTGCATCTTTTGCTACTCCGCAAACAGCTTTAAAGGTGGCTCCTGCCAAAGTTACTTACACCTGGGTAAGTAGGGTGCTTCTCCAGGGCCAGGCAGAGCTTCTTCTGAAAAGCCATTTGATCAACAGCTAAGGAACAAGTTTAAAAAGAAAATAAAGAACCAGACACATTCTATCCATACATCACAACAGCTACACCAAGTACAAGCTCTCAAGCCCATCCACCAGTATTTTTGCATTTGCTTGACTGAGAAGTCTAGTTAGGAAAAGCCTGAGTGGAATCAGCTCTTGTGCTTTCTCCAGTCAGGGCTGAGGGCAGCTAATAGCATCAAAAAGGGTGAACACAGGAGTTCCTGAAGTCCTTTTCTGAGCTGAAAGGCAACAATGACATGTTCTTTTCCTGTTTCAGAGTTCCTGCCTCTGTAATTCAATACTATAATCACAGATGTCATCTAATTTTTCCATATACCTCCAATAATCTTTCAGAAGTCTTTAGACCTAACAGGTATACACCTAAAGAGCTGTTATAATGAGTTTAGGTGATGCACTGAATTCAGCAGGAATAAAAGGTATATGGCAAATAAGAGGCCAGATAAAAGTTTGCTTGAATTTTGGAACAACCTGGCTCAAGCATTTTTGTCCTGCAAGTGAAACACGTCTTTACTTTGTACCAGCCATCTTTGCAGATTTTCAGCTAAAAGCAGAAAGAGCAACATTAAACTCATACCTATTTCATTCTGCCCCTCCCCAGCTTTCAGCACAATTCCTGATGTCCTAAGGAGTTCTTCAAAGACTCCCTCATCCTCCAACCCACAGAGGGTAGAGGCATTTTCCTTATCAGAAATCCGTGACTTCTTAGTTTCTGAGAAAACAAGACATGCTCCGTCAAATATATAAAAACTCAAGTCATTAACAATCAGCATTATCAAAACCACCTGGGAGCTGTTGCCTCTACCAATGGGTCTCCACCCCAGTAAGATGATACCCAAGCACCTACTTGGCAAGTCTGTCTTGCAGCTCTCTCCAGAACCATCAACATTCGACAATTTCCTTTTGGAAACCATGGTAACAAAACCTTTGTTGTTGCCTATAAAAATGCAAGAAGAAGACAAGTGGTTAATTAATCTCTTTTGTAAGCAAATCTAGAACGTATTAGTGAATAGCAAAAGAGAATACAACAGAAATTGAGAGTGGTCAGAGAAAGATTGCCTAGGTAACCAATATCACACCACATTTTTCTGCTATTGCACGTTGAAATTCTAGAGCTTGTCATATTTAAATAGCACAATACATCACTTTTGCTAAAATTCAGTTCCTCATAAAACAAGGCTTTACCTTTCATTCAGACACCAGGCAAATTCAATGGCAAGTTAAAGTGAACAACTATGAAGACTCAGACTGCATCCACTTATCTAAACTCGAGACCCTCTCCACATGCCTGGACAAAGCAGCAAAGGATTCACAGATGAGTGCTCATGAGCCCAACGACATTAACTGACCCTGTTCATGTCCCTAACCAGGTATCACGGCAAATGAGCTCTATCAGCACAAACCTCCGTCTAAGCCATCCTCTTTTGGGGGATGGCAATGATTAAAAAGAAAAAGTATATCTTGACTCACCTTTAAAACTTAAAGGTTATTTTAAAAAGATGTGTGAGCATCTCACACTAAATGTCAACTGCTGGGAAGAGGCTACTAAAATGAGTTCTTAAAAATATCAGCGTGGAAGTGGAACAGTTAAAAAATAAAAGTGCAGTGAGCTTTACACAGCTGTTTTAGGCATATAAACATCTCAAAGTCAGGTGCCAAGAGGATGGTGCCAGACTTTCTTCAGTGGTGCCCAGTGACAAGATAAGGAGCAACGAACAAAAGCAAAACACAAGAAGTTTCACGTCAATATGAACAAAAAGTTCTTTAGGTTGTGGATAGCAGAGCACTGGAACAGCTACCCAGGGATGTCGTGGAGTCTCCCTCTCTGCAGACATTCCAAACGCACCTGGACGCGTTCCTGTGTCACCTGCTCGAGGTTCCTTCCAACCTTAACAATGTTGTGATTCTGTTCTGGGTGCGAGGGGCAGCCTGACAGCACAGCCAGGCGTGCTGTGCCGCCACCGGAGAGCCCCCTCTCCATCGCACCTACTGCCAAAGACTGGGGAGAGCCTGAGGCGGCCATTTCACCTTCCCTCAGTTCAGCCCACGTCACCTGAGCCCCCCTCACCTAAGCCCACCTGAGCCGAGCCAAACCCACCGCCCGTCCCCTCCGGGCAGGGCACAACGCTGTCCCCTCACCGTCAGTCGCCCCGTGGGTCCCCTCACGCCGCTCCCGCCGCTCGCACTCGAGTTTCCCGCCAGCGGCGCGCGCTGACGCTTTTCCGCCGGTGGCGGAAGGGCCTGTCCCAGAAGCGGAAGCGGAAACGGGGCGTGCGGCGGCGGCCCGGTGTCGGCTGCAGCCGGGCCCGAGGCGGCACCGCCGCGATGAGCGAGCCCGAGCTGCTGCTGGACTCCAACATCCGGCTATGGGTCGTGCTGCCCATCGTCTTCATCACCTTCTTCGTGGGCATGATCCGGCACTATGTGTCCATCCTGCTCCAGAGCGACAAGCGCCTCACGCAGGAGCAGGTGTCCGACAGGTCAGGGCCCGCCTCACCCCGCCCGTCCCCCGCTTCCCCCGGCCCGGCCCGCTAATGCTACGTGTCTCTCTTCCAGCCAAGTCCTGATCCGGAGCAGAGTCCTTCGGGAAAATGGAAAATACATTCCAAAGCAGGTATGGAGCTGCGCGGTTGGGACTTTTTGTAAAGGATGACTGGGAAAGGAGCACAAAGCGCGGGGTTGTGTCCGGGCAGTGCCGCGGGAGGAGCAGCGCCCAGAAGGGTCCGCGGGGTCGGACACTGCCGGGTCTGCCCTGGGCCAGGGCAGTGTCCAGGAGTGTATATTCTTAGGAATCTTGGACACAGGACCGCTGTATATGTCTTTTCCCTGACATTTATGTAAGCTGCCAGTGCTTGGTATTTTAATTGCATGCTGATATGAGGCGTGCCTCCAATATGTGTGTGTTTAGTACCTGCCAGCAAGCACACAGGGATGTAATACAAGCTTGGGATAAAGAGGTGGTCATGCAATGTCAGCTGAAATGTTTACTAAACTAAAAATCTATCACTCATGTTGCCTCTGTTAGTACCAAATGTGTATTTTGTGAAATCCAGAGGTCAGCTGGAGAGTGAAAATGTTCCATGTATCAGTATTGGTGCTCAACCACCACAAAGAATTTGCACAAAGCACTAAAAGCTCTTTTATTTATTATGTGCTTTTCTTCAGAGAATTCTTGTAATTATTTTAAGAATTTCAAAAAGCCAGAGGTCTGGTACTCTGGATGCAGAGAAATGCACCAGTTTTAGAACACATGGGCAGTGAGGCACCTATCCAAGAAAAGTGTGTTGTGAAAGAACTCGTAAGATGTCTGAATGTCTGAGCAAGAACTAATGCTTCTGTCGGTTTACTTCTTACGGTGTTGGCATTGCCTTTTTCTGTTTTCAGTCTTTCCTGTCCCGGAAATATTTTTTTAATAACCCCGAGGATGGATTTTTTAAGAAAACAAAAAGAAAGGTAGTGCCTCCTTCACCAATGACAGGTATGTTAAAGTACCATAACTGCAGCCAGGTAGAAAAAGCTGTCACTGTCTGCTGAGGGTGGAAGTGAATCAGCTTTGCAGGGAGTTCAGGGAGTGTGAGGGAGGGGGTGGACTGTTCAGCTGGGTATTGGGGGCAGGGGGAATGAGATCCCTCTCTTGTGTAACAAGACATTAGGTCACTTCATGTTGCTTTACTTTAGCCTTGAGCTGCTTGCAGCATCTCATGAGATCTGACCTCCTCAGGGTAGCCAGGAGTGGGAAGTCCTGCTCTCACTCATCTCCTTTTGCCAGTGTTTTGCTCCAGCTCCTGCAGGATCTCCTCCGAAGTGATTTAATTTTACTAATGTATACAGCAAAATAGTAATTTCTTGTCGTTTTACCAAGATCAGCTCATAGAGGGGTCAAACAACTTCAGAGATCTGGGGCAAGGGATGGGGTCAGCACAGAACACAACACCCCTGTGGCAGCAGCCACCACACCACACTGGCTGCTAATCTCATTTTGCAAAGTATTGTCAGCAGTGGAAAGTTATAGATACTGGGATAGGACTGTTGTGTCATGCAGTTTCTTGATTAAATTAGCTGATATGTAATGACTTGTTTCCCTTTATTTGTGATATGCTGCTATTTCACATCCAATCTATGATTTGCAGATCCTACCATGCTGACAGATATGATGAAAGGGAATGTAACCAATGTTCTGCCTATGATCCTCATTGGTGGTTGGATCAACATGACATTTTCAGGATTTGTCACAAGTAAGTGTCTGGAATAACATGGGTTTGGCTGTGTTTCTGAAGATGACCTTGAGGGTCTGGGCTGCATGAGAGATTTGCTCCTCAACCTGAGAGCAGTCAGTTAGAAGCAACATAAATTTGGCTTGTGGCACTGCTGCTCTTCACTCCATGAACTGCATAGATTTGCTTGTCCCATTGCAACGGCAGGGGAAATGGTTTTCAGAGTACTGGACATGGTCTCAAAGAAAATAGCTCATGTACTCAGGAACAACTGTAGTGACAAAACCAGTATTTTATTAAAACTGCCTGAACTTTAGGTGGATACAGTGGATTTTCCTCTGAACCTGTCCAGGGAGTTGGTTACGGTGTAATGTGGAGTATACACATCAAAAATACTTAAATTCATAGTTCTGGGGGGTGTTTTCTATACTGTTTATGTGATAACTGCTTCTTTAAGAAGATACATTCCCCTTTACAGTCACTCAGGTAATATCTGTGAGGGTATGGTCATGTGATTAAGTTTCAGAAAGTCTTCTCATATTTAGATGAATACAGAACTGCAGCTTTTTCAAAAATCCAAGTTAACTTGTTATTGTACACATTGCACTCAGACTACATTAGATGTAATAAAAGAACTACCTGCTCACTTTGCCATGTGCTTTGCCGTCGTGCAGTGTCACTGTGTGAAACTGGGCTTTTTTTTCTTTAACCTGCAGCAAAGGTCCCGTTTCCTCTGACGCTGCGTTTTAAGCCAATGTTGCAGCAGGGAATTGAGCTGCTCACTTTAGATGCATCCTGGTAAGCTCAGCAAGCAAGGTCCAATTCCCACTTGGAAAGTGTTGAATGTGTTAATACCCTTGGATGGTCTGTGTGTGCTGCTGGAATGAGGTCATGAACCAGCTTTGAACTGACAACATCTGTGCTTGTTCTGATTTGTCAGGGTGAGCTCTGCTTCCTGGTACTTCTTGAATGTGTTTGGACTCAGAAGCATTTATAGTCTCATCCTGGGCCAAGATAATGGTAAGACACTTGTGATTTCTGGGAACTGGCTTCTCCTTCCATGGGAAGTCTTCTGAGGGAGGCTGGGGAGAAGATTTCTAAGTTTCCTGCCAAAAAGCTCTCTCATTTCTTTGAGGTTACTTACTCTCCATTGGGCCAGGTTTGACATTGCCTGCAGCAAGTACCCAGATTTTCTGCACCAGCCATTGGCTCATAAACTTCCATGGCTGTTAGCCCACGCTTCCTTTCCCATCAAATCAGTGTGCAAAAGTTTTGTGCTCAGGCTTGTTTTATTTCTAGCAAGTACTGGTTTTAAAGAAAACTGCAAAGATTTCTTAATGTTAGATATGGGGCCGGACACGTGTGCATTGGGAATGCAGAAAACTCTGTTTTCCTCAATTTTTGTGCATATTTTATGTAAGTCTGGCTAAGGTGTAGCAGGTGGGAGCAAGATGTCTTGTGAAGACGTCTGGCACAGTAGTACTGCATTCTGGGTGTTGCTGCAAGGTTCCCATCTATAGCTGAAAAGCAGCCCAATGGCACCATACTCCAGGGAATGCAGTTTAATGACACAGAAATCAACCTCTCATTCCTCATTTGTAGCTGCAGATCAGTCCAGGGTGATGCAAGAACAAATGACAGGGGCAGCAATGGCCATGCCAGCAGACACTAACAAAGCATTTAAGGTACAGTATTCCCACCTGCATTCTTGTTTCTGTGAGCTTGCAGGGTCATAGGCTGCATGTAACTCGTACTCTCCCTATGTCAAGGAAGGGAATTGCTCTGGATTCCTGTTCCTAAAATCAGAGCTGACAGCTTACGAAGGCTGTGGGAGTTGTTCTGGGTCTTGCAGAGCCTGAATACCGTGAAGTAAACCTGACAGATCAGTCATTCCTGGTACAAAGGCTGAATTTATGTCCCATCCTCTGCTTTTGTTAAGGAAGGGTTTTTTTTTTTACCTTGAGGCGTAGTTCCAAAGTAGAAGCTGGCTCCCCAAAAGTTGTGTTAATGGTGCAGCTGAGCATGAGTCCAGCAGGCACCTGATGGAACGTGGGTAGGAAAATCAAGTAAGCCAGTCAGTTCAGCAGAAAATCCACCAGGATTTGACTGTCTTGAAGTTCTCCTAAAGCACTTTCCATAGGCACTTACTTGTTAGATGGCCTCTGCCTTTCACAGACCAGGTTTACACATAAAGGACACTCCTGGTTTCTGTTTGTTAAGGAAGGGGAAGAGGTTTAACCACACATAGCCTGCTGCCTGGGAAGCTGGGATGGTCTGCTCTTGCAGTTTCTTGTTTTCAGTAACCTCCCTGATTAAAAAAATCCCACCCAGGCAGAGGCTCAGCCAGGGAAGAGGATGGCTACAGTTGGCAGTGGTGCTGCAGCAGTGGCTGTTCTGTCACAGTCAGCACTGAGGTGCAATTCCAGCCAGTACTGACTCTCCACAGCACTTCTGCCATTCAGCCTTGTAGGGACCTAAAGCCACTATAGGCTCCAGCAGAAACAAAAGGGAAAAAGCCCATATTGCAGTAGCATTCTGGCCAAGAAATACAAATCTCTTGTTGAGCATCATGTGACATGTATGCAGGCTTTGTGCATAAGTCTGTGGTAAGGTGCAAAATTTTTGGCCACTTACCTGTTGATATCAAGTAACTCTGAACTAAAGAATTAACTCAATACAAAGCACTTGACCCACCAGAACAGAGCAATGGGCCATTTCAGGTTAGAGGGTTGGCAGAAAGTAGATAATGTAGTTTTTCGAATTTCTGTGATGCATTTTGTATTGACCAACTAATATCTAATTAAGCATAAACCACTGATTTCAGAGAGTTGACAGGATTGCTGGGTTTTTAATAGAAATTGGTGTTTGCTGCAGTTTTTAAAGCAAGCAGTGCTTTGTGTAGTTCTTGTCTAACTAATCCTATGTTGCTTTCCCTTCTCTACTTCTGTTCATTGCCAATGCAGACGGAATGGGAAGCCTTAGAATTAACAGATCATCAGTGGGCTTTAGAAGATGTAGAAGAAGAACTCATGGCAAAAGACCTCCATTTTGAAGGCATGTTTAAGGAAGAACTTCAGACCTCTATCTTCTGAATTTGAGAGTATGCTTTTGTCTCTTCTTGTTGAAGTTATTTGAAAATAAATCTGTTATCTAAAACTATATAATGTATTTTAGCAAGGCTGAGAATAAAAGAAAAACATCATGTTCAGAACTGCAGTGCCCTCACTTTGATTTGAGCCCAAGGACACAGATGCTATTTCCCAATTAATTGAATCCTTCCCAAGTCTGTTTTTAAGCACTTGAGTGCCCACACAACCCCTCCTGCCTGCCACATGCACAGCAGGATGTTGCCCAAGGGTGCCTGGCAGTTATTTATGGGCCAGGTGGGGATAATAAATGCTTTAAGCTGCCTGCCTGACCATCTTCTTGCACTGTAGAAAACAGGGAGCAACTGTTCCTGGCTTGTCCTTCTGCAGAAGCTCTTCAGACCTCTTCCCTAGGGAGAACAGTCCCAGTTTGGGGAAATGTTTCTTAAACAAGCTCTTCCATACTGTGGCTGTTATTTTTTTCCTCTTCTTTATTCTGAGCACCTTCTTCTTAAGGGGAAACTCCACATCCTCTTCAAAGCAAGAGGTGAGCCAGGACTGTGACACAGCCCGTTTTCTGTTCTCACCAAATCATCTTCCCCGTGAACAAGAAAGCTGCCCCTTTGTTTTCCCTTCTTCCCACAATGGGCTTCACACCATGCTCTGAAGATCAACTCTTCACAGCAAAGCTCACCAGCTGCTCTATATTAAGGCTCATTAACCCTCAAGAGCTCCAGCTGAGATCAAGATCCTCTGCTCTTACACTGTAATTGTGGCACCAAGACTTCAAACCTCACAAGGGCTTCACAGCCCACCTTGGCCTGCAAGATTGGGACAATCCCACACACAAGCCTGTTGCACTTCCTCAGCTTTCTCCAGCCTGCTCTCACAAATGTGTTCACGTTGCTTGGGGAGGAAATTACAGAGACTGCAGGACAGCTGTCTCAGTGGTACACTCACAGGCAGCCCTGACACCCCTGGAGAAAATGGACAGAAGGAAGACCAGGACCTCTCAGAGATCTGCAGAGGAAGTAGAAGGATGAAACCATAGCTGAGGCTGCCCAGAGCCACAAAAAAGCAAGGACAGCTTTGCTAGAGCACCAGGTACCAGCAACCCAGCTCTGCAGGTGAGAAATGGCAAGCCTGGAGCAAACAACCCTCAGCTGTGTAGAGCTGTGCCCTGAACAGCTGATTTTTCTCCCAGATTCCCACTGGCTCCGCAGGACTCACCTTCCCCGCAGCCCAAATTACTCCTGGAAGACCAGGCATCCCCACAACCAGCAGTGTTAGGCCACATAATGAAAGCTGAAAATACAACAGAACCCAATTTCAGTGCAAACCACTCTTTAATTTTTCTCTTTGTACAACAGAGCCAACCACTTACAAAGTGCTAGTCTAAAAAAACAGTCTGGTATTACAGCACACACACACCAGCTGAAGCCCAGCAGCTCAGAGGCAGCCAAAGTAGAGCTGGGCCACTTGTTCTGCAGTACAACAGTCTGTTCAGCATCTGAGACTGAGCCCCACGACTGCACTTCTCAGTGTCAGCACAGGTAGGGAGGTGAGGAGGAGAACAAAGGCTATTTCAGACTGATTTTTTTAAAGAGGTCTTTTATTGCCCTCCCTTTCCTCTATTCCCCATTTTTGAATGCCACATGACTTACTTTCAGGGTAAAACAAACAAAAAAAAGGCTGATTAGAGTAATTTCAGCGCAGTGCTACAGCATAAAAATTGCCTTTCGCATGCTCCCCTCAGTAATAAGGAAAAAAAAAATACAATATTAAGAGTTGCAAAAATAAAAATAAAATGGAACGGCAGAAGTAACTAAGCAATTGTGATATCAAAATTCAGATTTTAATGCTTTAAAAGCAAAGTTCCACAAAGGAGAATCACACCAGTAGCATGCTGGCTAGAGACAATGCCCCCTCCTCCTCTCCATCACCTTCCAATGCCATGGCAAAGCACTGCCTGGTGCTGCCCTTCCAGGGTGCAGGGACAGGCACACTACAATTTCCTACAGGGTCTGTAGGTGGAGCTGAGCTGGCAAGTTTGGAGTTAAATGGGTGAGTGCTGCTGACCACAAGAAGAGAAGGTGATGGTCAGCACTGAAGTCTCAGTGGCTGCAAGCACATATTCCAGGAGGAATGAAAAGCACAGTGATGGCCAGTCTCACCCTTTCATTCTGCCAACATATTTGGATCCTAGAAGGAAAAAACCTCCTGTTTGGTTCACTACCTTGAGCTAGATCTTTCCCTGAAAAAATACAGGCTAATGCTCTGGAATTTTTTCACAAGAGCAGTTCTCCACCAAGACTCACAGGAGTCTTTTCACGAGGAAGGCTGGACTGGAGTCCTAAAAGCAACGCAGACAGTAAAGAAGGACAGAGCAAAGAGCATTTGCCAGCTGTGACAAAAGGATGGAGCAGAACCATGGAACAGCAGACACAAATAGGACGCAGGAAGGGACTATCACACCTGCAGCCCCACAGAGGGTCATTCGGGGGGATATAAATGGCAGCACTCAAGGGAGGAAGAAGGCTGAAAGAGCAATCTGAAACAACCAAAGTTGCAAGAGAAAAGGCTGAAAACTCACACAATCCATTGCATTGGGCTGTTACCCTTACAGGTGACAGCTCTGGGGACACAATGTGGAGCTTGGCTGGAGACATAAATGAGCAAAAAAGGATAAAAATGCTGTCACTGCACAAACCATAGGAGAAATGCTGGTGGCAGCAAAGTGCTTACAGAGCAGCCTGGAAGTGAGGGATGTAGGAGATGGAAAGGAGAAGAACCTCAATGTTATGGATAGTATTTTCTCTGCAGCAGAACAGGTGCTAGAGCAGCTGTATCCTGCATCTCCATGGGGATCAGCCTGCACATCTGCCACACCACAGGGCAGGTGTGATGCACTTTTGGCCAAGATTCCTGCATCACTGGATTCAGTGTGCACATGAAAAATGCTGAGTCAAAACTATCCAGGAGAGCCTCAAATGCATCAGTGAAAAGGATGCAAGCAAGAGAAACGTTTGTTGCTTTGCCAGGGGACCAAGGTACAATGGCAGAGACTATAACAGACTAGATGTACAAAGATTTGAACTGAGCTCCAGAAAGGGTGCAGAAGGCCTCCCTGACACAGGCAGGGCTCAACAGCAACACCAGAGAGTTGGCAGGAAGCCCCCATGCCGATTCACAGAATCGTACCCACCACATTCTCCTTCATGGGCCCCTGCAAGGCTCACCTGAGCCTGGCCTCCAGCTCAGGCTGTCCTCTTCCAACCCCAGCTACAACCCTCAGCCCAAGAACCACAGCCCCACCCCTGCCTCCAGCCACACAGCTCAGCCAGATTTTTAAAAGAACTTTATTGATGCTCCAATATATATTATTTTTGGCCTCTAGATACCCAAGTGTCAGCACCTATTCCTGGCTCTTCAGTGCTATTCTGCAACCCCCAGCACTGAATCATTCAGTGCTTGATTTTCTGCTTGACCCCTACACAGAAGAAGAAAAATTTTCAGGCGCCTCAGGCATTGCTTTCACAAGAGCAACCACTACCATGCTGGCAGAGTGCTGGAGGTGGTGCTTAGTTGGTGTCCATGCCATCACACTCTTCTTGGGGAGGAGAGGGGGCAGAATGTTCCTCACTGTTTCGGCGCTGATAAAATAGCACATATGCAGCTTTTGTCTACGAAACAAAAAGAAAATCCATCTGAAACCATCCACACAGCTTGGCTGGAATGTCATGCCCAAAGCAGGGAACTACACTTTCACCACTGACTTGGAACAGCCTCAAGACAAATACTTACCACTATTTGGTCTTCTGAAGCCACCGAGACACTGCTGTCGTCAAAGTAGTACCACTTGTCATTCACTTTGTTCTTTGCGTAGGCAGTGTCTGTCAGGGAAGAAACTGCATCTCAGCATTCCAGGGAAGGCCAGCCAGAAACACACACCTGGGACACTTGGAATTCCAACTGCCTGTGCACGGGATGCCAGGGGCCAGCTTTGGCATTACCTGCCCCAAGCCTAGTTAACCAGCATAAGTATCTTCTACAACATGTCAGCTGGCCCAGCTAGTCTAGGACCAGGTACCACATACCAGACTTAACCCTGAGAGCTGAGATATATGGAAAAGAAACTTAAGGGAAAAATATGTGTTTTGTTCACTGCCCTCGAGTCAGAGCTTTCCCAAACACACACAGTTTAAGACTCTGCATCTTCACTCCAAAGAGTTTTCTGCTGCTGATGGATCTGATCTAGTGCTTCTAAGAATCCTCACTGAAGAACAAAGTCAGAAGTCCCTCAAAGACTCTTCCAGCCAAGACTTCTGTGACTGTGATCTCCAGCCTCCGAATATGTGCCCCTACAGCTACAGGAGTTTATCATCCTCTCATAGTAAATCACTTCTGAGAGATTCTACACAGTGGTTCTTCAGATCAGCACAGATCTGTACAGACACCTGGTACAGAGAACTCACCTACAGACACTTTTCATCTATGCTGCAGCAAAGCCAGTGACAGAAAACTCATCATGTATCAAACTCGTAAGAGGTTTTTTCTGCTGATGAAATGACATTTTCCCCATGTCAATCCTTATCAGTGCAAAGGTAGAGACGTTCTACTGTCAGCTACTGTCACAATTTCAGGTTCAGCATTGAAACAACTTGACTCCACTCATAAACTGGGGAACACCTTCACACAAACTTATGGCTACTAACCTCATTCATCAGTCAGACCTCAGGCCAAAGAGCTGCTACCTATCTGCCCTCCCAATCCTAACAGGATCCCAGTATGACACTCACCTGCACACACACAGGTCAGTTTTGGACCAGACACCCTTGGTGAGGGTTATTGCAGGTGTCCCAATGCACAGAGCCCTCCCATGACCCCCGTGCCCACATTTCCTTGCACACAAATGATACACCAGCAGTTACTCACAGTGGCCCACTCCCATGGCTCCATAGTGATTGGAAACTGCAATGAGGTCATACACATATGAGCCTGCTCTTGGGTCACAGACAAACTCAGACATGTTCAAACCCCTAGAAGGAAACCCAAAAGTATCAGTACACCAGTAACCAGCACTTTTTAGTAAGTGAAGCCCAGCACCAGTGAAGCAGCTGTGCTGCTCCGCTGCTCAGGGGTCAGGTGTTGTTAGTGTGAAGACCAAACTTGTTACCCCTCCTACAGAGGGCATGTCCTGACAAACACACCAAGCGCTGCCAGAAGGTTTAGAGGGAGGTGTTGAAAACAACAGTTTGTAGTGTCCCTGTGTAGGCATGAAGAGTGAGATAGGAATAGTAAGGGATATGCTTCATCCCACAGCAGGATGCTGGCAAACAGAAGCAGAGGGACAAGGCAGGCTTTCATCTTGTTACTTGTGCAATACTCAGTACTACAAGTGCAGTTCTGCCCAAAAAATTTGCTAAAATTGCTATAAAAGTTCTCTTGCTTGAATCACACAGGCCTAATTTAATTTCAGAAGAAACAGTAGCTGCTGCCAGTAATTAATGCTCTTTGAGATGTATAAAGCTGATTAACAAAAACCACCCTCCAAGACACTAACCATCTCAACTCATGCCTGCTCTCCAGCTGTTCAAACCCAGAAAACATCTGTTCCTCTTACAGCTTTAAGAAGCCCACCCAACAGAAATATCAGAAGTATATTTTTCTTGACCAAGCTCTTCCTAGCTTGAGGGAAATATCCTACCTGATGGGGAATTCCACAACAGTATCAAGTTTATCCCTCCAGTATCTGCTGTATGAGAAGCGTTTTAAATGTACCACCAAAATCCTGGGCAAAGACCACAAGTCAAACTTTTTTGTGGCCTGCTGATGTTTCTTACAGTTAGGGCAGTACCTGAGGAAGAAGTAATAAGCAAGGAAATTAATGGCTGCATTAAAAGAAAAGTTTCTGGCCTTCTATTAAAGATGCCTCACTAGCACAAGCACAGTCTCTGCCTTACAGAAGGCACATTGGCTGTAGAATATGCAAGTGAACACACTGCCTCAGAGAATTCCAAACTCCAACTTGCTTTCACTTTATGGGCAACATGTCCTATGGCAAGTATGTTAACTGCATATTGTACAAAAAGTAACTTTTAAAAAAAGCCTGATTGTTGGAAGCTACATTCCCACTGACACTTTTTTCCTTAAATATAGGCACAAAACAAATACTTTTTATTAACCCATGTCCACAGCCTATTGAGTCAATGACTTAATATAAATCTGATAGACTTCTCAAAGATGAAGCCAAAAGGACAGACCCAGGAAATTTTAAGAATCCCATGACAAATCATGTGAACTCAAACAATTATGGCATTTTAATGGCAAATATAGCAGGCAGGCAGAGCTTCTTACCACGGGTCATGTTCACCAAGTGTTTCCATAGTAGTGAAGAGCTCTATGCAATCTCTGAGGGCTACTACAGCCTTCTTCTTCTGTGGTTGTAACATGCTTCCATGTTTTTCAAATGCCTAGTGAAAGAGATGGGGGCTTTACTCAATTCCATGTACTCTCTAATCCTTGACATCACAAAATTACATGTTCATCTTTCCACACTACCTATTTCTATCCCCCTTCCCCACCAAGATAACCATCTCCAGCTTCCAGCCACTCCCTTCTTGTATTAAAATAGTGCATAAAAGAAAATATGTCCTTAGATTTGGGACTTTCACCAAGCAAAACCAGCTTATTCTGTTACAAAAGATGACCCATCAGAACACTGTTTACTGTCACCTTTTAAATACCATGCAAATTTACACACAGATTCCTTATGAAAAGAGCATACTACAACCTGTGCCTCCTGTTCATCATAAAGTAGCCTCCGTGTCTCAGAATCCCAGTCAACAGCAACTGCTGAAAAAGCTACAAGAAAGAAGACATATTTATTGCACAGGTGTAAAAAGAAGGAAGAAAAAAAAGAAAAAGCAGAAAATAATTACCATTCAGTTTTAAGATTTTTCCTTCAACAATGGAGTTTATCTCCGAGGTCCCAGAGGAATTCACAAGGCTAAAAGTGAAATGCTGTTTCTTGCAAGGCTGCAGGTCTCTTGCTGACTCCACTTGCATACAACCCACAGACTGGCAGGGATCAGCTTCTGTCAGCTTTTCCTTGCCTTCCTCTCCACCATCCTGATGCTCCATTTCTTCAATGTCACCTGGAAAAAATTTAAAACAAGGACAATATTACAGGACTTCAGTTAAAGTTTAGCCTGACACCTCCCATGGACAGCTGTTTGCATCAGCCTGTATGACAAACACCAATTATGTGGAAACCAATGAAAAGGCACACTGAAAAAGAAACCTATGCTTGCTAACCACTCCACTTGAAACTGCAATTTTCCCTTCAGCAAATGCCTCTTAATGTGCTGGATTCTATATCCTGGAATCAGGCATGATGGAGAGCACTCAGCCTGCAGTAGGTTAACAATGACACCTTCCTTCTGACAGCACACCCTAAGAAGCAACCCCAAGAGAGAATGAACAAGGTTGCAGCTGGATGTCTTCACAAACAGGAATGTGTAAGTTGCCAGGAAAAGTTATTTCCATTCTTAGGGGAAAATGGGCAGTTTTTTTTCCCATTTAACTTATTCCAGCCATTACCCTCAGGGCTACACAAATGAATAATTACAAACAGGAAAGGGAAACGTACATTTGCCATCAGCATTAAAAGCTTCCTAGTGATCATCTAGCCTAGGAATGAGACCATGATTCCATATCCTCCAACAGAAAGAACCACTTTATTTCTCCACACTCTGTGACCTAACAGGCCAGTTTTCATCACCAAAGGGCATATCAAGACGAGTTGCCTCTGGAGGGAGGCACCTGAACATCTCACAAGTAAGCAAGGACTTCCCTAACATTGGTCAGGATGAAAGCACACCACACGTTGTTCTCCAGCTGCTGCTTGTGCACCTCTGATCTCCCTTGGAACAAAACGGTCTGCAAGATTTCCCCTGTACCACATAGGTGTCCAGCACAATAGTATGGTTGTGCTGGACATGGGGGAGAAACAATCTGCTAGAGCTTAAGCCAACTACACACAGCACAAACCAAATGCTATCAGAAAGCTTAAAGTGCTGAAAAGCTTCCAGCAAATTTTGAAAGGGCTTACCTTCAACCACACCATTGGAGCCATTGCAGGTTCCTCTGTCTGGGCAGGCTGGAGAGTACTCTTC
This sequence comes from Dasyornis broadbenti, assembly GCA_013397935.1. Lineage (NCBI taxonomy): Eukaryota > Metazoa > Chordata > Aves > Passeriformes > Dasyornithidae > Dasyornis > Dasyornis broadbenti. The sequence goes on along the minus strand of VZRN01002471.1, from coordinate 588,659 downwards.
TGCCAGAGGGAGTTTCACATAGCGGCTGAAGAGAAGGGATATGTTTATCACACAACCATACTGCAAGCTGCGCATCATAACAGCAGCACACCCTCTATCATCAGCTCTTGCTGCCCAATACCCCCCAGCAAACCAGAACCCATCCCATACAGCACCATTTACATTTACATTACAGCACCAAGTGCCCTCAGAATGAGCCAAACAACAATTCCCTAAGTTTCTGCTCTCACTACTTGTTCCAAATTTTACTGGCTGTATACGGACAAGGCAAAAGTAAGTTACGGTGGCCCCATCTGTGACCCCTGAAAACATGCTCTGAGTTCTGCTCCCGACTCCTTCTGAAAGGCTGAGCCAGCAATATATGTTAAAAAGCCCCAAAAACACAGGACCTTGAAATGTCCCTGGGGCCTCCAGACACTAATGCAAAGCAAATCCTGGTTTACACATCCCACACAAATCAAGGAAAATTCTCCCTGTTAACAAGGATTCAGTAATCCTATTACAATGTAATTGAATAAGCAACCTCTAGAGCTTGGCATAGGATTCAAAGGTACAGCCATGACTTACCTGATCTGCTCCAAAACCACACTGTACAGGTGATCCACGGTGAGCTTGTGTTTGGGAACAGATATTAACAGCGGCTGCCCAAAGAGCACAGTCCCTGAAGTATTGCTGGATTGCCTCATTGTCTTTTCCCGAAAGTAAATGGAGAGAGTAACATACTCTGAGCCATCCTCACTTGGCTTGCAAACTTCATACCTGTTCAAAAGACAGGTATTTCCATGGGTTACTTCCACTGCCAAGAAGTACAGCAGGTAGGACCAATACGAACTCAGTCCAGAAAGTCTCTCCAACACATACTAAAGGTTTGTAACTGTCCTTATGCTACAGAGCAGTTTCCTGAATGCTCCCCATAGCTCACAGTGGCACAGGATACACACCTGCCACCAACTCAACTGCCACCCTCCATCTTTATTCCTAATTCAAATCCCTATTACCAATCACTGCCCAAGACACTACCCTGACAACTACACAGTGCTTCAGCCAGTGAAAAATATTAAATGTACTTTGAAATCCCTCTGACAGTGTTTGTTCCCCCGGAGGAAGAAATCCTCTTGATACCTTGGGTCTTGCATTCTCCCAGCTTCTCAAACAGTTTTATGGCCTGAGCTCACATCACTGAGCAGTTAATGTTTCATAAAACCAAGAGTCTGGAAACATCTGCTTCACACAAAAATCCAAAGACAGTAAACAAACAAGAAAAATTCTTGAAGACAACAAACAACCTGGGAGAACAGTGAGGAGACTGAGATGCAGCTTGTGCCCTGGGTAAAACAGCAAATGAGGTATTTGCAGCTGTCAGAGGCAAAAGAAACCATGTGGTCCAACACTACCGCACTGTTTGCTTCAGGGCTATTCATTACAAAAGATTCATTTTCAGGAATGCCAAGTCACACTGTTCTTTAACTTGGTGAGTCACCTGTCCCAGATTTATCTTAAAACTAAAAGAAAGATTTCATGAAAGATGTCACTACACATAATGACCAAGACCACAACCACATATCTGAATGCACCAAACTCCTAGCAATTCTCTTACATTAGACAAGCCACTTCCCTTTCCTCAAGAGCTCAGAAACATTTCTTATGTCTATTTAGAGCAGGGACGAAAATGAGTTTCAGAGCTGTCATTCTGCTTCATCCTACTTAAAACAAAATGGGATCCTAGCTTGGGGCTTGGACTGAGTCAGTAGAGTACATGAAGGAGAACATATTTCTAGAGAGTCCCAGCCCACCAAGAACACAAGAGCTCAGAGTCAGCATAAGAGAATCCAACACCAGCAGCTGTTGATGTTTTCCAGGCTGTCAATGCTATTCAGCTGACACTAGCACTGCCTACAGTTCACAACTCCTAAAGTTTCCTGAGAAACAGCACAACAAAGAAGTGAATTATTTTACTTAGGACTGTTTAAACAACAAAAGGTCATACTCAATCGCAGAATATAACCTGTGATTAATGCCAGGTCCTATGAAACCCTTAAACTGGACTCCTGTAACACAGATCAGTGCATGACACTCCTGGGACTGCATCTCATACCACCTACACTGTGCTCTGCAAGCAGCAATTAATGAAGCCCCATTTACACTCCACCCTCATGCAACTGAATGAAGCCCTGCCCATGAGATGGAACAGATGGGACAGAAAGAAAAGGCTATTCCCACAGGCAGGGGTCATCCATCACAAACAGCAAGCACGCAGCACCCCATAACATGCTGCAGAGAGAAACTCACACACTTCTCACCACAACACAACAGGTCTGGTTACTCAAATGCCCCTCTACCCACTCCACCTCAGAACACCATTTTTTTTACATCCTAGTACTCAAAGCAGACATATCAGAATCAAGATCTGCCATTTATCTCCTGAGCAACAGCTATCTCTTGGAAAAAAAAAACAAAACCAAAGTACTTTACGTACAGTGTTAAGGAAGGCTGTAGAGCTGATACTGGGAATTGCTGGACAATACCTTGTAATTCTGTATGTTACAACTTAATTGAAATAATAAAACATGAAGATGATGCTACTCCAGACTACACAACATGGTTTTAGAAGTCAGAAACATTAGCTCAGCTGCTACCACACTGCTAGATACTGGCTGGTTGCCTTTATAATTCATGATAACTCAGAAAAGTGTCTGAAAACTGGTAAGCTAAACGGTAGGACTTGACCAGTCTTTATCAGCATTTTTAAGGTTCAGGTCAGTGGTTTCAATTCAGAAAGGAGGCAGTGATTAATGAGGTAACTCTCGTTCCATTGCACAATGAAGTTAAGCAAGTGCACAGACGGATGGAAAGCTATGAAGGACCAGAGCAACACGAAAAGACACTGAAAGTAAGAAGTACTCTGAGCTAAACACCAGGCTAATATACAGGTTGCATGTTATTGAAATATTCCTTCACAGGTGCTAGAATTTATAATATTAACTCCAGCTGAAAAACACTATGCGGATCTTAAGTCAATTTACAGCAAAAACCAAGAAGTCAATTTTGAAATAGAATGGAGAAGGACAGGAAAAAATGCCACTGCAGAAGCTGCCAAACAGATCTGCCCGAACAGTGCTGCTACTGCAGACCAACCCAGAGATGCTGCTCAGAAACCACAGCATGGTCAAAAGTAGACAATAAGAATAAACACAGGATTGGAGAAAAACTGGGGGAAACTGCTGCACATATTCTGATCTCTTCCAGGAAGTGGAGATACTCCTAATCTGTTCACTTTCTTTCATAATACCAGAACACACACAAACAAGTAAACTAAGAGGTAAGAGACTGCAAATGCAACTTTCTTAGACAATGGATAGCTTGCCCTATAGAACCTGGTCAAAGGATTTTGCCAGTCTTGCAGAGGAACAAGATTAAAAACGATGAGGGTATTCACACAGGAAGTTTATAGAAGGCCTAAATAAATACATGTTCATTTTGGGAAAGACGCAAATCCTCATTTCAAACTAGAAAACCTCAATTTTAGCAAGTGTGAAGAAACTTCATACATCAGTCTGCTACATAGATCACACACATCTCAAATGTTTCGTATAAAAAAACTACTGGACTAGCTGGTCTGCTGACCTCATTAACTCAGTTTAGTAACTGCTGTAGCCTTAGTCACATTAACAAATCTGACATCTCTGCAGCCAGTGATGTTTTTTCAAGGCCACGAACTCATCTAAATGTAATACACAGCATGTTGTAAGAGAAGGCAGAAAACATGGCACGTATGGCAAACTGAATAGATCCTATTCAAATACGCACACTTTTATAGCTTAAAGGTGACCTGCAAATCAATTTGTGAAACTTCTACCAATATAAACAATACATGTCATGTAATATGCCCCATTAGCCAGGCTAAGAAAACAGGGGTATCTAGTTTATCCATCAGAATATTTTTCTTCTTAGTTCCTAAGAACCAAGAAGAAATAATAAGAGTAATATCCTTGAAATGGGCTGTGGAGTTTGTTTTTGCGCGGTACTTACCTGAGCCCTTGTAGGCCGGCTCCAAGCTCCAGCAGGTTCCCTGGTGATAGGATATCACCAGCATGGTGCATGTGTGGGTGTTACATTGGAGCGGGAGCCGGAGGTCCTAGTGGGGCTGGGCTTCCCAGAACCTGAGGAAAAGAAATAGCAAGTGTTTGGGTTGTGTGCTGAATGCTGTGCTCTGCTTAGCCTGGGCAATGAGTGCATTCAGCACAAACACTGAACTACAGTCACCAAATTGATTTGCAGACCACCTTTACAAGAGTGATTTCTGATCATTTGCCACAGACCTCCCTGTCCTTCTACAGAACAACATGCTTGGAGAGAATCCTTTCCAACGCTGAGAGAAGTGGGATATTCCCACCATTCTGTGGCTGCACTGCCCTTACACATTGGGTCAGTGATCTTGTTTCAAGGCTTCTACCAACCCACTCCATTTCTGCATCAGCTCTTCTCTGATGTTAAATGTTAACACATCTTGCACCAGGACTACCTGACAGTTCCAAGCCTGTCAAGATGAAGAGAGATGAGTGCAAAGCCTTGTGAAAGAACAGGCTTGGAGAATTTCAGACCCAAATTCTCCTCTCCTTTCAGGTGACTTGGAGAAGAAAATGTTTTGATTTGTCCTCGTGTGTTAAAGGTGCCAGGTTCATTTTGGGATGCATCTCAGAGTTACTTAAAGCCATCTAAATATCAAGAAGCGCAGCAGCATCTGCATTTTTTCTTTTTGAGGTTTTACCACCAGAAGAACTGATGAACCTGAGCAGCTCAGAGGGAAAATGTATCTTAGACATCCAGGGTACATCTTTGTTCTCCATATTGCAACCCAGGCAGCTCAAGTTCCAAACGGAGTCAAATTCTCACCCCCTTCCTCACTCCCCCAGATTCAGCATTCCCCACCACTTCAATGGCACATTAAAATTCACAGTACACATCTCAAGATGTCCAAGATGCCTTGCAAAAACCAGAAGTCTGAATGTCTTCCCTCATAACCATACAGTGAAAACAGGAAAAAACCCCACAGTTTTTCCCACCACTGACACAACCCATAAAAGGTGCAAGCTCAAGATTCCATACATCCCACATAAGGCACATTTCACCAACAGCACAGTCTAGACTACAATATCTGTGTCTGCAGACCATATCCTCTGTCAAGCAAATACTCAGAAAAGCCAAGGCCCATTCCAGCTGCTCTATTCCTGCTGCAACGTGTTGTGAGAGCTCCTGCTCACTGACATTTCCAACCAAAGCATTTCAGAGAAATCCATGATCTGATCAGTAGCAAATCAACTGAGGCCCAAATCAAAAGCTGACACTTAACAGACATTAGTCTCAAAAGCAAGACACCAGTACAAAAATACTGACTTTAATTTATTTTTTTTTTTTTAAATCACAGCCCTGCTGGAGCACAGGTCTCCTGCAGTGTTAGAGTTTTCGAATTTTGAATTGAGATGTGTGTTGCCAGCTGGCCCGTGCACAATACAATAAAATCAGAAGGCTGTCAAACCACAGTATTGTTGTCACAGGCAGGTCTGGCTACTGCTCTCAGCAAAGCAAACCTGCAGAAACATTGTAAGAGACTGACATTTCTATTTAAATTTTTCAATCCTGAGACAACTTAAGATGACACTAAGAAACATCCAGAAAGCAAGAACTACCAGTTTAAGTTACAACTAGATCCTAAAGCTTCAGAACCACTGAAACAATCGATTTCTGTTACAGGAGATAGCCACAAATGTGATCACAGGTGGAAGATCTGCTGGACTCTGAGTAATGTCATGTTTAGAGGAAAATGAAATCAAGGAACAAAGGAACAATTGGATGGCAGCTGCTCATGAACTCAGAACCCTGGGGTTTTGTACACCCCTGTCACTGCCCACTTATTCTTTGGATTCTGAGAGTCCAGCAAACTACCACAAATGATTACTAACACAACCTTGCTTTTGCTTCTGCCAGTGAAGGGAGGAGCGCTTTTCAGGTAAGGAAACTGATACACCTTTAAAAACATTATTTACATGGAAGGGTGCCATCTTCAGTTTATCACAGCTGCTCTCAGAATTCACTCAGTGTGACTATCAGGAAGAATAAAAGAAAAGGCCTGTGAGCTCACCCCAATGCAAAGACTAGGCAACCAAATGCTGCAGAGAAAGACCTCAAAAGTCAACAGGACCCACTGAGCCATCTGTAATTTCAAAATATAAGTTTGGGGAATGTACACATATGTTTTGGGGAAATACACATGAGAAACATCTATTTCTGAATATGCTGTACTGATTTAACTCTGTTTTGGATAGAGTTTGCCCTTTGTTTTCTTACCAATATCTGGTATAAACGTAGCACAAACAAATGTTAGCGTGATTTATTGAATCTTTTCTAGGTTATTTATTTCAGTTGTGAATTTTGAGTGAGAATGCTGTGACTATAAAACCCTGCACTGTGGTACTTTCTCATAATAGGCATTTGTTCCCCTTCATTAATTGATACAAAGACAGTTTTCTTTCAGGAACAGGAGAGCAATGCATCACTCAGTGTAACCAGTGATACACCCCATAGCTCCATTACCAGTACAGGAGCATCTCTTCCAAGCTGAACATGTCATGAACTATGCAGGCATACAGAGTATCCTTCAAGTCATAAGCAGCAAGTCTTTTCCTGTTACTTCTCTAAAGAATGGGCTTTAATTTAAGATGAAAAAAATGCTTTTTAGTAACTCTTCTTTATTGACTTTGAGGAAATAAAATGTTTCTCAACATTTCAAGTGGAAACAAGCTTGTTCTTTAATGGTAGAAGATTCTGAAAGACTTAAAATTTTTGGAATGTTTTTATTCCTCCATTTAATAAACAGTGAGATATTTGCCTGTAATCTAAGAAGTTACATAAGTTGCTGAATATCAGAAACTCCTGAAATTATTGGCAGCAGCAATATGAACAAACAACCACCACATTCCCCAGTCACGCACCACACAACACCTGCAAGAGGGCAGCAAGCTCTGATCTGCCACATCACTGGTCATAACTTGTGCCAGAAACAGAACAGCTTGAGCAGCACTTGAGAAGTTCCTGTTTAATTGCAAAATCACCCTTTCTGGAAGAAGCAGAAGGCAGAGATGAACATCCATGACTACAAGTACATTCCCTAACGGAAAACACATTTTGAAGCCAGCAGGACAAAAAATAATAGATGGAAACAGAATGGAATCCAAAAACCTTCACACTACTATTACCATTTCATGAATGATTTAATTAAATCTTAGAACACCTAACAGCAGACTTCTTAAAACCAGACAAGGCAGGTAGATTGTCCACACTAAAAGTAAGTATGCATTTGCCTTTAAAGAACTTTTCTTCTTTATGAATAAGTGTTTCTCTACTGGGTTTTTGAGACAAGACCTTGTTTCAACAAAAGAATGCTGGTTTTTAGCTGTACTTAGAATATTACTTTACATATCTTTTTCCTGGCAACATCACCCATTAAAGGGACTTCCTATGAGCAGCTTTTTCCTAATTCTTGCCCTGGTGCTTGGCTGCTTGCTCTTGCCCCTCAGTGCTGAAAAGATCTTGGAGAGCGTACATGGAAAAACAGGATTTGCAAAACTTCTTCCTGCTACCTCTGCTCTTCCTTGGAAGGCTATTTTTAACCTAGGTCAGTTCCCTCACAGTTACTCACAGCAGCACCTCATTTACAGTTGTCCTGCACATAAAAGGAAGTGGCAATTGCAAAGGAAAATACACTTGGGGCTGCAGTTCAGCCAATGCTTCCCCCACACCCCAGAGCAAACCTGATTGAGACATAGTTGCTCTCTGTGGAGGGATTTACAACATGTTTTGCCTGTATGAGAGCAGGGCTTTTTTGCAATTACCACTGTAATATCATGCTTCTTGATTTTAAAATGTTTCACTTGCTACAGAGAGACTTACAAAATAACATTCCACAACTCCCTCCCAAACAGATTTCACAGAAGCCAAACATCCTTCCCAGGCATTCTAACTGGTCACACAACATGACAAGAACTTTTACAAAACTCCTTCATTACATCTCAGCAGTAAGTTCACAACAGACAGCATGACAAAAGAGCACCAGTAAGTCACAGCATCCCACCCAGTGAAAGGTTCACATGGCGCCAGAGGATGTTACTGCAGGTCTTCACGCCAACTGAACAATTTCATGGCAGCAACATTCCTGCACTGGAATGTTCTCACATTTCAGCTGCAATAGAGGAACGCAACTTTTGCTTTCCTCACCTCACCAGATTTCAGAGGTGACTGGAAATATCTCACCCACCACACACGTAGAACACCAAGCACAACCAAATCCTCAGCTTTGCTCAAGTCCCTCACAACCACAGTTTAGATACAAACAGTGTTTAGCACCAGTAAAGAGTCTATGAAGAATGCCCAGTCATGGTTAACTGGGTGCTCTAACAACTATGCTGGATGTTGGAAAGCCAGAGTACAACAGCATAGACTTCACAATATCCTAGCAACAGCTCCAAGGCTTTTGGCTGATTTGGGAAATGTAAGACAACAAGCCTGAGTGAAACTAAATGCCAGTGAGGGCATAATTACATCTGAAAGAGGCTTGTAGGAAGTTCTGAACTGCAGAACACAGACCAAACTAAAAGTTCGTTATGACCCAAGGGCCACGACCTCCTGTGTTAGAAAAACATCTACTGAACACTGAACATGCTGATCTGTTGGTAGGAGCACTGCTGCATTACTGTTAAGTCATGCAAAAGGTCTACAGGAAGGCTTAGGTTTTGGGAGGGGACAGGAATTGGGTTTTGGAACCTGAAACCAAAGCAAATGTTTTGCAGTGTTCTTCACATGTGGCATTTTCCCACTTTACTCACACAAAGATGTCGTCTTTTGGCATGATATGATTTAAGCCTTCATCCATTTGGAAGATTTTGTGGAATCGGTGATTATACACATCTGTCACCACCATCTAGAACAGCAAGTGATATTTCCAAAGTGATTATAGTAAAAGCCAACATAAATTTAGGCAAACTACCTTTAAATTCAAGCAAGTTTATTCCAATTCTCTATTGCAATTTTCAGAACACCAACATCAGTTTTACTTTACTTTTCTGTCTCTTCTGTTAAACCTCTCTACTGCAATGGAACTATCAGAACAAACACAGACTGTTTCATAGATCTTAATTTTACAAGCAAAGAACAGCATTTTAACTTGTTACCGTTTTGTCACTAGCCCATTAAATTCAGCTTATCATCCATATAAAAGCTAGGCCACCAAAATGCTACAAGAAGAACATTTATCAAAATTACTGTCTGCATTTATCCTTACATTTTCTGCAGGAACACCAGAGAGTTTGGAAAGTGATTCACACAGATCCGAGATGGCCCCCATCATTGGCACCACAACCCGATACTAGAAACAAAGATAACATTATGCTTACACCAGGCAAAATAAACCCATGCAAGGCAGAGAGCAAGAAAGTGGAAAAAAAAAAATCTTAAAGCTCTTAAATCTTTAATTTACAGGAGTTCTGCTAAAGTTAAGGTCATAACCATATACTTCAAAGTCTTCTGGATCTCAGCTTTACCTTATAAAGCAGGCATTTGGAGCGAATGAAAGCCTTGAACAGCCAGCCTTCTGCTGTGATCAGGCTCAGCAGTAGTAAAACCCAGAAAAAAAATAATCACTAGACACTGCAGCTTGCTCAGAACATAAAATTTTTGTTTCTTTCTCTATTAAAAACATCTTAGAGCCATTCTCTTCACTGTTGCTAAAGTCAAGGCAAAAATCTTGACAGACATGGAAATACTGCCAATCAGTCCCTCCAAAACTGCAAAGATGTGCATCAGGGCATCCAGTCACTCTGCTTGGGTGCCTCAGCTTGTGCTTCTCTGACTTGTGGCAAGCACAAGGCCACTTTAGGGATTTGAACATGAAGTGTGGGGCAAATTTAAAACAAGTCTATTGAGGATGCTGCAAAACCAAACGTCTTTTTTTTTCCCCCCCAAAAGGAATTGTTTTTCAATTCTGTTTGAAATTCAGAAGCATTACCCATTCAGGATCACAGAACTATAGAATATGCTGACTTGGAAGGGACCCTCAAGGACCATCAAGCCCAACTCCTGGCCCTGTACAGGACACCCCAAGAATCCCACCATGTGCCTGAGAGCATTGTCCAAACATTCACTGAACTCTTGTCAGTCTTCGGGCTGTGACCACTGCCCTGCTCAACCACCCTCTGGGTAAAGAGCCTTTTCCTGATATCCAACCTAAACCTCCCGACTCAGCTTGATGCCATTCATTCCCTTGGGTCCCGTCACTAGTCATAACAGTGAACGCATTAGTTACCTGCCCCTCTGCTTCCCTTTGTGAGGATGAAGTCTACCCTCAGTCTCCTCCAGGCTGAACAAACCCAGTCATATCATAATGCTGCCCCTCCAGAATCTTTACCATCCTCATGGCTCTCTTTGGACAGTCTCAAACGGATTCATGTCTTTTTTTATATTGTGATGACCTAAACTGCCCCCAGCACTCGAGGTGAGGCCAACCCAGTGCAGGGCAGAGTGGGACAGTCCCATCCTGTGACAGGCTGGTGATGCTGTGCCTGGTGCACCCCAGGACACAATGTAAGTTACATCTTTACATTTTTCAAGATAACACGAGGTAAACATGACAGCACAAACACTTTGCTGCTTTCCGGGAGCAGCACATCACACAGGCCATCTCCCTACAGGATGCCACTTCCAGCTGACCATGACCCTAGTTTCACAAGCTGAGATTTTAAAAAGTCACTTGATTCCATATCCCAGATTTTTCATTAAAAAACTCCTACTACCTCACTCAAAGGTGGACATCAATGTCCTTTAGATTACTTTAAGAGTCTCAAATTTAAAACCTAAAAGAAGAACTCAGATGACCTTAAGAAATTCATGCCTTTAACATGCCTTACCTGGACAGGTCTGCGCTGTGGGTCTGCATATACCAAGGTAACTTCCATGAAACGATCCCTCCTCAAGGGCAGTGGGAGAGTTAAGTAACAGAAGGGATCAAAGGTCACAGAAACTTTAGAGCATTTGGGGCAAACAAGGGTAGACTTGAAAAGACCATGAAAAATATCCACAATGATGGAATCATTTCTCAGCCTATGATTCTCCCATGCCTCCTTTGCCACTTCCTATAAAAATAATTTTAAAAAATATATTAGAAGTTATTTCTTGCAAAGATTTCTGCAGAATGGTAAGCACCAGGACCAAAGAGAACTTGGAAAATTGATACTGATGGGTCAATTTCATAGGAAAGGGGCTCTACCAGTATGTCCAGCATAAGACACTGGGATTTCTTCTCAGTGAAATTAAGGCCTTGCATCAAGTAAAATTTAATCTGTTTTAGCTGAGTTTGATCAGGTATTCCTTGGTGCACACAATGCCAGAAGCACGAATGGAGCTGAGGGGACAGTGACAGGATCACAAGCTGCTCCTTCAAGACAACCAGATATGCTCCACTCTCCATGACTAATAGCCTGCTGCCTCCTGATTTGGAAAGGCAACTGCAGTTGCAGCTTCCAAGAAAAAAGTAGAGAGGTTTTTCTTCTTGGGAAACGATGGCCACGTTTCACAAAGGAAATCTAAAAGGAGACAAATTACAAACCCTTGAAGACTTTTACAAGACAACTTAGAAACTCCTTACCAAAGGGCATCTGGTAACTGGCATTTGTCTATTCAATGCAATCAGAGGCTGCTCTTAGCATGAGACTTCTAGTCTCAGGAAGAAAACTGAGCACAAAAAATTTATTGGGCAACCATTAGGAAAACCTCATGAGAGAATTACTTTTCTCTATTTAGGTAGAGTGCCACAAGGCATGACAGGGTTCTCCTGTGCCAGGGACATTGCTCTGCAGGAAGGACGTTTGCATGGCCTGCATACAGGAAGGCCAGGAAGTGTCCCGGAATCCAAATATAAATGCCCTGGGAAGCACCACCTGCCCTATCCTCAAGTAAAGGGCACCGTACCGAATCAGGTCTGCCATTGGCATCCTTCAGCTCCAAGTAGGGCTTCTTCTTCACTCTGTTTAAATCCTCATGCAAGCCATCTAGGAGAAAGGCCAAGAGCTCCTGGGAATCCTGCTGCTGGTATCCTGAAAACTGAGGAGCAAATCGCCCAACCTGTGTCTGAAACACAAAGGCAAGAGTGAGGGGATATAAAACACTCAGGTCACGGCTTTTGCAGAGATCAGCTCCCCACTACCTTCTGTTGGCTGTAGGCCATGGTGAACTGGATGCTAATGCAGGGAACAGTGCCAGAACAATTTTCCCAGCTACTTTCAGTATTCAGCTGAAAGCAGCTCTTCACACTGAAGCAATGACACCAATAAGCAATGTTCTAGACAAGCGGATGTGTTTTGCTCTTCACTTTATAATTTAATTTTCTAGATTTGTAACTTGCCCACCTTTTCTTACTGATCAAAGTTCACAGCTGGCAATTCATAAGACCTTGCCTAGTTTTGTAGCAAAGATCATTCTGATTCATCTGTAAACAGCTCTCAGGCTGTGAGGTCATTTACCAAGTAACATTAAAGAGACGTAACCAACTCTAAGGAATGACACTACCCAGTGGCAAATTCCTCCCTGTACCCCAAAAAGCATTTATACAAAACACAGAACACTTGAGCAATTCTGTCCTTACTGCCTTCATAACAGTACAGTATGTGCCAGGCACATTAGCTTTCACTGTTTCTTCTGTCCCAGAGCTGTGCTACAGGAACATGACACACTTACTTTAAACATACGTGGGGCCACATGAGACTGTCTCCCAGACCACATCTGTTTAATGAGATCTGCATAGGCTTCTGCAATTTCTCCCCTCATCCCCAGTGGGTTGTTCTGATTTATTTCAGCTTCATATTTATCTTCCAGGAAATAGTCAGTCAGTGGAGGAGTATTGCTCAGGCACTGAAAAGGCATTAAGAAAATTAATTTATTGCACAGGACAATACATACCTGTGACAATGAAACAACAAAACCAACTTTCATATCAGAACATGTACCAAGTTAACAAGCCTGGTGAGACTTAGGAACATGTTCAGTAGAACAAAGAAAAAAAACCAAACCAAAACAGAACAAAGCAAATTAAGGCAGAAATTGGCACTTGAAAGTCTCATACCTACAAAATTAAAGCCTAATGGTAAATATAAGAAAGAAAGTAATTGGCCCTTAACATGACTGGTTTGCATGATAAATTAAGATTGAAGTATGTTTGAATTAAATCACTTTGACAGTAAAAAAATTCAAAGCTGTCTCTTAACTAAGTCCAAGAAAACAAAGTGGCTGAAGGTTACCGCTATGCAACTGAAAATAAAGCCATGTTGAACAAAAAGCAGGGCAGTCCAAGTTTATTGTGGTGTCTTGAATACCACATGCATAATGCATTATAGTTATTTTAAGACCTGTTCCAGATTTTCAAAGCCATCACAGACTGACTGAAGTAATTTCACAGCACTGGTACCACATTACAAGTTTGCCCATTCCTTAAATCAAAGTTCATACTATTTGTCCCCATTTTTTTTTTTTAACTTCTTAGTAAAAAACTGCCCCTAACAAGTTCCTGCATTCTTTAAAATGAACAAAATAATCCTAAGAAATTAAGTTTAAAAGTAGCTCTGCATCACTGTTTCAAGCTTAACACCTTGCACAATGATCCTGAGGCTTTTCATGCTCTTCCTTCTCCAAGAAACTTTAACACAGGCCCAGAACTGCATGTGGTGACCAGCTCATGTCACTTCTGTAGCCCACACAAGTCTAAATATCCTCCCTGTCAGCCCATTTTTGACAGGACACAGCATTGGGATCTTATGTTACAGTCAGGCATCTGTTTAATACAACTTTCCCCTGGCCATTTCAGATGCCAGATATTTCAGATTCAGTCCCTAATACTGTCATCTGTTTTATAGTATTAATGTGCTAAACATAAGGCAAGCTAAACATGAATATTTTTTTTAGGAGTTGTCGCCTCATCAAATCACATTAAAATATTCTTTTCACAGATTTTAATCCACAGTATCTGTGAGACTGATCTTTTATTAAATTCTAGTGAGGACTCTTTCTAATTCTTACCTGTAATGCAGAATTCATGAAGCAGGTGTTTCCAAGGTTGCTGAGTCCACAGAGTCCAGGTTGTGACAGGGAAGCACTGTCTCTGCAGTTATAAGAGTTACAGACAAATCCAGAACCTCTGGAAAAAAAAGACAATACAGTGAACTCCACAATTAGTTTGTCGAGTCTCACTACTACTTAGAAGTCACAAATACAAGTCAGAAAACTGTTTACTGCAATTTTTTAACCAGGCTACCTGTTTCTGCTACTTCATACGGGCAGTTACTGAATACCAGGAGCGTGAAGTATACATGCTAACTTTGGAAACATTAATCCTTACAAAGTCTATTATTAATTTATGGCTCATAACACATTCATTTGCTCTGTCGTAAGTACACAATGCACTATCCTAATGTAGCAAGAGTCTATATAATACACTTTAAGAAATAGTAAGAAAATTATGATCTGTACCTGGAAAGGCTTCTACCACAATGGCAGATAGAGAAAAGAATATAGTCCCTTCCCTCATGCCCCGCGTTACCTCAAAAATCAGGCAATGCTCTGGCAGTTAGTAAGCTCTGGAACATGCACTACTTTTGCAAGTAAGCAAGGAACAGCAGAAGGCAGTGGTTTTAGAAAGCAAAGTTTGATTAACAGGAACACAAGTGTAGTAGAACTCCTCTAGGGCACCATCACACTCCTTTTCTATACAGGCAAGGATGCATGGGATCACTCACATGAAGGATGACAGAACAAAAAGAACATTCCTGCTCTTACCCCCTGCCCAGGTGGGAGCTGTTCAGTCCATAGGAGTTACTGCTATCACCATTAGTAATGACAGAAGTGGCAGACACTGAGGAATAAGAACTTGCTGATGATTTTGAAGAGGTAGTAAAGTTTCTGCTAGTTGCAGTGCCTGATCTGGGAGAAAGGAAAAAGAAGTAGAAACAGTGCTACTACTTTTTTTTATCCCCAGACGCACCTCCCACAAAACTCCAAGGAATTGCTGAGCTACCCCACACAGAGTTTACTGCTTTGACCTATTTGATCACACTTCTAAACACTTGCCAAGAACAGAAACATCAGGAAAAAGTGTACCAGAAGTAGGAGCAACAATTATTGATTAAAGGCAAATCTGTGTTCCAGACAGAAATCAGTAGCAATTCAATGTGAGTGAGAGGGGAGCAAGCTTTAATTTTATGAGTAAACCACCTTGAAACAAGCAAGCAAAACCACCCAAACCTTAAGACCACAAAACACTCTACCTGCATTATAGAGTGACCAGGTCAATCCTTCCCTACCTGAAACTCAGACCATCTATTCAAACACAACATTAATCAGGAAGAAGGCAGCCAACAAGGCACTAAAATGCAGGGTCCTGTCACAGACAGCTCCATTAAAAAAAAAACAAAACCACAAGATAGTACTACATTAATGAGCTTAAATAAACTATTGTGACACTAATGAATTTCTCTTTAGTAAGAGTTAACTGGGATTTGGTCTAATCTCTCCATCTTTGCCTAAATAAACACACAAAACTGAAAGCAAAAAGGTACAGGACACCAACAGCCACACAACAGTGGCTACTACCCCCAAAGCAGAGCAGAGAGTCAGCAGGGGACAGGGTCCTCAAGCTTCAGCTTGCCCATTAATTCTTTTCTAATGTGGCCCTCATTTTCAAATGATACAAACTAAAAATGCCTATTTATTGTTCAGATGGTACTAAAAAAAACGTGGTGGAAAACCTTTGTGGGGCAAAAACAAGACAATGAACAAGCCATAATGGCCATGACAAGGCAGAACAGCTGGAGAGCCTCAATAGTTTGGAAATATAATAGCAGCAAAATAAATACAGAAGTAAACAACAGGAGCTTCCAGATGAAATTGGAAAAAAACCCAAACACAGTCAAAACCTGACGCATGCTAAAAAACCCCACCAGCCATCACAACAAAAAAAGTATACTGGAAAGTATCCTAGAAAGAATGAGATCTACCTAAATAACTAACATAACCATTTCAATACACAATACAATACACAACATTCTGCCATTACATGTTGGAGGTAGAACTTTAAAATTACCTGGACACCAAAGTAAGATCAATGGGACAACAGAAGGTCTAGACTAAACAAGTATCAGACTTACGCTCATATGTGTGTGTTTCAAGGATCAAGAATAAAATAATTTAGCTAGCATCAGCATGTAAATCCATTAAGAACACATTTTAAAATTTGGATATAATGAATTATCTAGAAGAAAAGGGGAGCAATCTAGAAAGTGCTAGACTTGAAAACTGAGCATCTCCACTCAACACATTTGATCTCTAGGAGAGAGAACAGAGAAACTCAGAACACCATATGAAGAAAATCTGTCGGTGAAAAAGGAAAAGGAGGACAACCTCCTAAGAGATGTCAAGATTTCCAGTAGAAGCATAGAGACAGTGTTTCATCAAGAGCCACATGGCAACCAGAGAGTTCTACACAAACAAAAAAAAGCTAAGAATTACAGAGGAAGATAAAAAATGGATCACAAAGCAAATGTAAGACAAGTCACAGACTGGGGAAAAGTCTACCTACAAAGTCACTCAGGATCTTGAGCAAATTCCTGCTAGAAAATTGAGAAGATTCATGTAAGTAGCAAACTGGAAAAGGCTAACAGCTTGCCATATGAGGAGATTAAAAGAACAGAAATCAAATTCATTTGGGAAGATAAAAAATTCTACATATTCCTGCATGTTACAAGTTATTCATCTATGTGTAATAACTGAAGAAAGGATTTACCAAGGACAGCTGCTTCCCCTCATTTCACAAGATGCTCACCAAAGTAGCCATTGATTCCAGGCAAAGGGCGCAGAGAGCAGCTAAGAAGAATATTTTTCTCTGAAAGCTTCCCACTTTAAGCCCGGAAATCTATTGTTAATGACCCCACAGTACTGCAAGGTCTCAAGAAGACCACCTCATTCACACACAGAGGTGTCAACAGAAGACCTGGATGCCAAATATTTATCCCCAATGCCACAAAATGGATTTCTGTGGAACATGCAGACTTTGACCAGTCAAAGGCATCTGCCCCCTCCATTGCCATCTCTCACAGTATGTGACTCCTGCTCCCTCAGAAATGGAGCCCCCAAGACCTTACTCTAAAGTAAGAGAATAAAGTTATTTCTTCTTTGAAATTGTGACTTGGAACCTTCCAAAATGTTCTGGCCTGCTCGGTGGGTTACCACTGAAACACAACTTCATCTTCACAATACTGAAGCACACTGCCCCCATCTGTAGGTAAAGACAGTTATGTCTTGCTACTACAAAATCTGTCCAAAACCCAGACAAATGGCAAGCGAGGAGAAATCTCAAGACTTACAGGATTAAAGAGGACAAAATCAGATCAATCTGAATCCATATGGTTGTTAAGTAAAAAAAACCTCCTAAGCTAAACAACTTGAAAAAATCTTGTAAAAGACTTTCAAGTGGTTGAAAGACAAAGATAACAAAAAGTGTTTCAATTCAGTTGCGGCCAGCTTCATGGTAGAGTCAGTCCTCCTGCTTTAAAAAAACAGTAATAAAACAGTAATTTTGTGACAAAAAGCTTTTGGCAGCGCAAGCTAAACTGGGATTTCCATTTAACTGACAAAGTAGAGGCTGTCATGGATGCTCTTTTAGAAAGTTCTTACATGCAAAAGCCTGGATAACTTATGTTACATCCTCAGCGCTTCTCTGCAAGCCTGGCATCTGCTGCAAACTCCAACATGTCAAAGCCATGCAATAAAGATCTGCACACAAAATATTTAGCTCAGTTGCTGAAGGGGTCCTCTCAAAACACACAGTGTCAGCACACAGTGCCATGAGTAAACAGCAGCTGGAAGAGGAAACAGCAGGAAAATTCTAGCTCCAATCAAAGAACCAAAAGGTATTTTACTGCTGAATATTGCAAAGGGAGACAGATAGCTACCAGGCAGATGCTAACTACAATTTCACTCCAGTTTTCAAATACAATACCTGATGGAAAAGGTGTTATTTTTATAGATCTAACACAATTTGTTTGCTTTTTCTAAGAAAATATCCAGGTTTTAAAAAAAACGTGCATGCTAGGGCTGAAATAGAATTCTGCTAGCTCAGGACTTTGTTTTGGGAGTCTTGTAAATAACAATTTAAGAGTATTAAGTTCCACAGAGTCATTGATATTATCTCCCTTCAGAAACAAAGTATGCCTCTAATTTTGAAATTCCTAGAATAAGTATAATCCGTTCTCTCTTCTAAAACCTTGCCTAGAAGTAAAGGCAGTTTCAAACTAGAGTAAGAAGAAAGCATTTTGTTCTTTAGGGAGCAGCAAACTAACAAACAGCAGTGGCCAAGCATAGGCTGAATGTACCACCCAAAGACTGCTGGGGAGTTTAAGAGCATTTTTCCCGTAAAATGACAGCCAGATTGATGGCTCAGGAAACACAAGGATGGCTGCCAAACCTGTGGAAAAGCTATTTCCGCTGGTGGGGGGGCCAGTGCCTCTGACAAGCAGCAAACGGTGGGGGAAAATCCTGATGACACAGAACCCACCCACCCCAGGGGAACTTTGCACACACTCTCTGCAAGGAGGAAGGATATGAAGTCCCAGCTTTCCAGAACCCATTTTGGCACTTGAGCAGTGATGCAGGTGCTCACCACTTCTCTATCAATAGCAGAGAGCTCTACATCCTCTTTGGTTTGTGTTATCAAAACTCTAAAGTCAGGAAAAACTCTCTCATAAGCTTTCAGTATTATAGTGATGCAGCCCAGAAAAGGAACCCCAAATATTAAGCTCCCCATGTATTTTCTGCAGCTGAAAAATAGAACACTGAAGTAATAGCTTTCCTGAGACAGGGTGAAGCACAAGATAAGTACAAAAGAACAGTAATGCTGTATGTATCACTTAATACAATTTTTTCAGCCACCATTATCAGCATCAAGTCAAACAATTTCACAAGTTTCATGTTATAATAAGCAAATATTTTTGTCAGTAGAAAGTATTAACTACCAATAACAACTTTCATTTATGTATCAATAAAGATTAAATCAAAGTCTTTACATATCAGACTAGTTGCTCACGAAGGACTACTCAGAGGCCTCTGAGGCCGGAGAATGCTACACGGCTCCTTTTTAGCTTTGCTTCATGTGGAAACATAAGGTTATGATCTGGTCTTGCACAGCTGCCTCTCCCCACACTGACTGTCAACCAGGTACATGATATGAATGTTTAGTTGCTTTTCACATGATACTCCTACAGAAAGTTCACTGTAATCTGACAGGCATTCTCCTCATTCATTTACACAGTATGATCTCTCAAAATATTGTTTCCAAACAGGTTTCATTGACCTATCTGATCAATTCTTCAATTTTAACACTAGTATATCTTGATTTCAAACGAGATTATTTGGTAGCAAGTACTGTAAGTTAACTGTACCGTACAGAAAAGCATTTGCTTTATCAATATCAAGTCTGATGGCCCCTGGGATGGAACTGAGTAGGCCATCAGGCAGGTATAGTCATCAAATTCTACTTTCTGTAGTACGACTCAATATAAACAGTTCCTTATCACTGCAAGCAACTTCCATTCTACACCATTCTCTCTATACACTCAGTATTTCACCAGGCCCTGCAATTACCCATCTCTTCTCTAAATCAGACAGCACTGAGAGAATCTGTGTCACATTTACAGGTTTCTATAATTGTCTCTGGTGTGGGGTTGTTGGTCAGCTATTATAATACCTTCTTTAAGAGGGAACTACCAGAACTCTGAGCATTCACTACTGGCAGGTTTGGAAATACACTCCAAGATCCTTTGTGTTCTACAGCAGTAAAAGACAGATTATTTGTTTCACTGTGCAGCATGCAGACATAGCTTTCTAAGTAGACTAGTTCAATGCAAATAGAACTTTTGTCTCCTAGGCACTATAGAAACCCTAAGCTATTTAATCCTCACACAACCTGTATGAAACAGGCTTTAAAACACAGACTCTTGCTAAGACAAGAAACCAGCAGCAGGACCACTGAAGAATACTTGTATTTGAGATACTCTCTCCTTCAAAATAACCAAAACAAAGCAAGCCACAACAGCCAATGACAACCAGGCTTTCACAGAGAACAAGTGATCTTTAAAGCCTAGCAAACAAGCTGCACAAAGTAACAGAAACCTTTAAAACGTGCTTGCTTACTTTGTCAGGCAATGCTGTCCAGGCCATGTGCCATCTTCATTTTTCACTTCTATTAAAACAACCTGAAAGAGAGTGCAGGTAATAAAGGTAACTGCAAGTCTGTTACACATTTTGCAAAAGCATTAGCAAATCCCATTGTCAATGTTTGAACAAAGTACATAAAAGCATGTGAAAAAAAAATACACATCAGCAAAAGCACTACATGAGACAGAAAAAAAAAAGCAGAGAGAGAGAAAAAGTTATGCCGTTACCTGACCCTGATAGAGTCCTGCATCTTGCACTGTGCTATCCAGCTTGCTGAGCTGCTCATAAGTGTTACTCATATACCTGTTCCATAGCCTGGTTTCCTTCTCAGCTGGGATATTAAATAGTTTTCTCATTTCTTTCTCAATGGTAGCTGTTCAGGAGAAAAAAAAAACACCAAAATTCCTAAAACATTAGTACTCTTGAAAAAAACATTACGATATTAATTCAGCAAGGAGGTACATCACTTATCCTTCAAGATCTTTCAAGTAGAAAACATATTATGGAAGTTATAACTGTTCATATAGTTTGTCTAATATTCAGTCTGAAAGAATTAAAAACTTCTGTTTTCAGTCATGTATTTGCCTGTCAAGCCCTCAAACCAACAACACGCAGAACATATTGAGAACTTTCTACCCAAAAACCAACTTCTCTTTACCTGAAAACACAGGTTCACGTTTTCAGTCACTACTGTCAAGGTACCCATAAAGATCCTTTTTTCAGTTAAGTGATGTACATACAACACAGTTGACATTCAGCATTTTTATACATGAAAAATACAGCAATGAGAGAGAGAGAGAGAAAAGTCAGATTTGCTCCAGTCTGGAGGTTCTGGAGGGCATGGATTATCTCTTGAGACCGCTCAATCTATCAGAGAACTACTTACCAACAGTATCTGCCTTGCTGAAGTGGCAGCTGATGACATTGTCAGGATCACTGCTCTCACACAGCTTCAGCTCCAGGAGATAAACTTCAACCTTATAGTGCTTCACAAACAGCCCGTACTCCACTACCTGCACACAGGGAACAAATCAACACAAAGCTGCAATACTGACCAGTCTTCTGAAGTACACAGCTCCAAATATTGTACGCCGTTTGGAGAATTGAGAGTCAAGCCATAAACTGAACACTGACTTGCTCCTACAGTCAGTCATCAGCTTGTTTGGGGGTTTTTGTATGGTTTTCAAAACATAGGAAATCCCAGTGCTTTCCTTCCACAATGCCAAGTTCCAAAGGTCCACCATCACAGTTGAACTGACAATGTCAGCTAATTACCCATGAAAAATATTTGATCACACAGAGCTTTCTACAAAAATATCTTTTGCCTCTAGTCTTTGGCTACAGTTTACATAAAGAAGGAAACAAGACTGGAACACTGCAGCAAAATCTTTTCTATCGAAAGAGAGCAAACCAAAGCGTTAATTATTTTTCTGCATGGTACACAGAATCTGCCTCATTAGTCTCTCCTTGCAAGAACAGAAAAATACCTCTGAAGTTGTTTTGATGACACTGCTTTATTTCAGAGTACTTTTCAAATCAATTTTCCTTTTGAGAGAGTATTTCAGTAGGTACATTTACCCATGCCACTAGCTTCCAGCATATTTTTATAAAGGTTTCCCTAAGACTGGACACCACTCTTCACCTACAGATCACAAAACACATTATGCCAGAAAGAAAAGCACATTTCACAGGCCAGTTATGGGACAACTGCAATGTAACAGGAGTAGTAAGAAAAAAAAGAAAACCCTACACCTCAATTCTCTCCAGAGTTCTTGGCAGCTACAAAGCCTCTGAAATTGAGACCACATTTCATTGAAAAAGCAGGCTTAATTTTCAAGAGTAACAGTGTTTGAGAGACATTTAGACAATGCCCTAAATTTGCTTTAACTTTCAGTCAGCCCTGAATTGGTCAGACAGTTGGACCAGATGATTAAGTCCCTTCCAACTGAAATGTTCCGATTCTATTCATGTGACACCAGATTTGGTATGATCTACACCTAACATTTTACAAAAGAAAACTACATAGCTTTGGAAAGAAACAAAGAATTAAGACCTAGACTTATAGTGACAATTCCACTAAATTATGCTTCCATCTTCTGAGGGTTGTTGCTTTTAGAAGGTTGTATAAGATATGCAAGGTGCTTTAAAGGTAAATAACTAACAAACACACTTGGAAAGATCTTCAGTATTTTGCTGTTACAATAGAAAGTAAAGCTCCCTGTTTAAACAGCTTCTTGACAGAGAGAGTAGACTTCTTTTTAAGAAAGCAAAGAAATTAAATCACAAGTTCTCCTTTTTTTTCAGAATAAATGTCACTAAACATGGCTTCCTGCTCTCCAGTATTCTGTAGTTAGACACAAATAAATAAGAGCCATATTCAGAAATGAAAGAACTCTTTCCAAGAAGCTCCTGATCAAATCATTGTGTCCATTAGGATGGAGGAATGGAGTCTCTAATCACCTGCAGATGTCTTTTAAACAGCGTCTGACCAACTTCCTTGCTCTCTGCCAAAGTACAACTCACTTTATGCCATTGGACAGCAATCTCAGCACAACTCAGCTGCTGAGGAAGCACATTAATACACTTTCCAGTGAGACTCTATAGATGACTGCCCAAAAATATTTTTGAGACTATCAAAAGAAACCTGAACCACAAATAAATCTAATCTAATCCTCCTGTGCTTGTCTCTGATCATCAGACACAGCGATGAAAGAAATACTATCTTTTAAAACCATAAAGATGCCCAAAAATTACTTCCCAGATCCTACTTTTATGGATACTTTAATGTATAATTACAGTTGATCCATCTTTAGGAAAAGGCTTAAAGCATTCAAGGACCACAAGTATCAGTGCTTGACTTTTAAGGCTATCTGGGGAATACTGTAACCAGATCCTGCCCACATTCTACTCAGGTGCAGCACTGCAGTTTCTGTGTCTCACTGACCCACTCCGGATTTTTGTAAGAGGCTGTTATATCCCACAAACCTACTATTCTGCTATATTTCAGCATCTTCTTAAATATAAAAACTCACTCTGTTTGTTAACATTTGGTATGATCTACACCTAACATTCCACAGAAAAGATTACACAGCTGTGGAAAGAAACAAAGAATTAACACTTAGACTTAGAGTGACAATAGTTGACAACAAACAGAGACAAATGCAGACATTACTGCATATGCCAACCAAAAATAAGGCTTACAGGACAAAGCTACATATCCATTTCTTTACAAAGGTTCTAGAATCACACAATTTTGGAAGAGAAAACAAGAATCACCTTAGACTGCAGAGGAAGTCCCTAAGCCATCTGTACTAAAAGACCCTTTATTCAACACACTCTGTTTGTTAACAACAGAGACTGACAGTTTCACAGCAATTCAAAACTTAAAAAATGTCCTCTTAACAGGACCAGAATAACTTGGCATCTTATGTTTGTAAACCAGCACGTGCTCTGAGCTCTACCTACCCCCTTGGTAATTACAGCATTGAAAGCAGCATCAGATACCCCAAGAAAAGGAGGCTCATGCAGTTAAGCCCAAGTGTTTCCCCAACAGCTGCCAAATCTCTTGTCAACTTCTAATTTTTTCAGAAAAGGCAGTGTGCAATAACATCCCAGGTTTTGTGAAAGCAATGAGCCAATTCATGAAAGAAAAGCTTCTTCACTTGGAGAGGCACTGATCAATAACAGTTCCAGTTCTCCCTCTCAGAACAGACTTGCAATTCCTCAAGAAGTTACATGTTTGTCTAAAACCACATCTCCTTTACATACTGTAATTATTTTCTCCTCCCCTACTTCTTGCTTACACAGGAGTTCTGTCTACTCAGCTGAGTGAACCTGAAGTCACCTGGTGTCCTGGGTTCACTCACCAGTCCTGAAGACATCAGAATTTCTTACTACATACAATCTCTAGCCCACACTGAATGACAACATTCCAGTACCACAGATCAGCACAAGAGAGGGATCTTACTTCCATTCTGGTGCCACACTTTCCTAGGTCTTGCACACCTCGGAGTAACTCTTACTTACGATACAGTGCTACTTAAACGTAAGTGATATTAATTCCATACATTATATGAACACTTGGTGTAGTGATTACTCTTTTAGTGGACCCCACAGACCGGCACTGCTCAATTTAGTCAGTGCAAAAACCTAAGACTAAAACAAAAACCTTTTACTTATAAACACATTTCCAGAGAAAGAAGAGCAACTTGCCTATTTCAACTTCAAGAACAGGTTATATACCCAGAATGCAGACATTACTGCATATGCCAACCAAAAATAAGGCTTACAGGACAAAGCTACATATCCATCTCTTTACAGAGGTTCTAGAATCACACAATTTTGGAAGAGAAAACAAGAATCATCTTAGACTGCAGAGAAAGTCCCTAAGCCATCTGTACCAAAAGACCCTTTATTCAGATGCCTCATTCTGTCCTGGAAAATCTACAAGTTTGACTAACAACTTACATTTGTCAGCAAAGTACAAACTATTCCATGCAATATAAAAGCACTGTACTGGTCTAAAGAATCATAACCAGAACAAGGTTCAGGGTCCTCGCCCCAAATAAACCATCAACTCAGAACCCCTGAATATTCAGGCATTTCAGCTGAAATACAGGCAAGTTGTTCTTTCAGATAAGGCAAAAAGATCTCACATTATTATCTCCAAAGAGTTGCTGAGAATCCTGTCTTAGCTGACATCTGGCAAAATAAACTGTCCAAGTTTGATGCAGATCAAAAAACGAAACCAGGATGAGAAGTTGATTCAGCCATACTTACTTTCCTCACAATAGGCTGCTGCCCGTCTATGCAGCCATACCACGCTACTAGTTTGTTCCAGGCTTCGGTGGGCACCAACACGTAATCCAGCTCATCAATTAGGTGTTCTTTTAAACTCTGAGTTTCTGGATCTAAAAGGGAGTCAGACGGCAAAAAGTACGGCATGAAACAGCACCTTTTCTTCTGCAGACCCACATACCTACTCCCCGGACACCAGGAAACATCAGGGCAGGCACAACCCGGCCAGTCCCCTCACATACAGGGCGGTGCGGCCGCGTGCCCTGTTCAGCACTCGGCTTCGAAAGCGAAAGCAGCGCGGGGAAGTTCCGCAGCCGAGCCCGAGCCGCAGCCCCAACGTCCGCAGCACTCACCATTGAACAGGCCCGAGTTGTCGATGGGCCCCGGGAACAGGCCCGCGTTGTCGACGGGGCCCGGAAAGAGGTTGGGATTGCCGGCGCCGAACATGTCCCAGCTGTCGAATCCCACATACTTCTTCCACTGTTTGAACCAACGGCTCTCCACCAGGTACCTGCAACACACGGCCAGGCGCAGACCTTCAGCGGCGGCGCGGCCCGGCCCGGAGGCCCCGCCGCCCGCAGGGGAGGGGTACGGAAAGGGAGGGGAGAGGAGGCGCGGGTGTGCTCACCAAGACTCGCCGGGCCGGAGGGCCGTGGCCAGGAGCGGCCCCAGCTCCGCCCGCTGCTCCGCCGGGTCCGGCCGTGCCCGTTCCCCCCCGGCCGCGGCTGCCGCCATGTCCGTGCGCGAGACCCGGCGCGGGCGGAGGTTGGAGCGCGCGGACGGAGGTTGGAGCGCGCGGACGGGCAGGCGCTGGGCGAGTGGGAGGGACCCACCCCGCCCGCGCGCGCTCATGACGAGATGGGCGGTGCCCTGCGCGCCGTGGCTGTGGCCGCCATCTTGCGGTGGGGGCACTGGGCATGCGGTGTAGCACCCGCTGCGCTGAACGTACTCCTCGGGCTTGGCCGGGAGCTGGGGGCACTGCAGGCAGATACCGGGGAGCAGGAGGATTCACCCCCGCGGGAATGGACCTCGTCCCCGAGCGGTCGAGAGGGCTCTCGGGCCAGCCTCTTTAAGTCCTCAAATAAAAACACTTCAGCCCACATAGTGTTCCTTTCTGCCTCTTGCAGCAGCACCGGCCCAGCCTTCCCCAGACCTGCTTAGGATGGCTGGTGACAGCCCACTTCTCTGGCCTCCATACACTGTTCTCTTGTCAAGAATCTTGTCCCTGAACTATGGTGCAATGAAGATCAGGCTGAACCTTTAGTTCTCCATAAATATTTTATTTTTCTCTCTCCCAGGACAGCCTCTGACAAAACAAGTCGCAAAACCATTTGGCTGGACTGTGGTTTCAGTTTTAGGCCTCCATTTTCTCTTGTGGAGCACACTGGTCAGGACATTGGACTTCAAATTATTATGGGAATAAATGGGGAGAACGAGTCTGTGTGACCAACTGGGGAGTGCTCAGGAGTTTGGGAATTATCTCAGGAGAGAACTGCTCAAGGAAAGCATTGATCCCTCGAGTGGCACGTTCTGTGCTGTTCGGGGAGCCTGCCCTTGAGAAGTGAGGAAATTGGGAAGGATTCAAATGATGATTCAGACTTTAAAACCTGCCTTAAACTGATGCACCAAAGAAATCCCTTTATGTGATAAAAAGGCAGGGATGATGGAGGGGTGCTGTGACTACCTGTGCCAGGAGCGTTCTGGCAGCACCGTGGGCAGGTGGGCTCTGCCCGCCTGGCACTGCCGCAGCAACCAGGGCAACATGATAAAAGCCTTTTATCTTCCGGACAGCAGGGCAAGTCCATTCAGTTAACACTGAAAGGACCATTTTCTCCTTCCAGTAAGAGCTAAGTGTTGTTCCTTCAGTTTTTCTCAGAGGGCAGGGCCCCTTCGGGCTCTAACACACCCTATTATGGCAAGGCTGGGTGTGTTTTTAAAATGAGTCATTCTGAGATAGTGCTTGTGTGGCTGACCTCACTGTGCTAATGAATTACCGACTCCTCATAGAAAGTGTGGTAAACAATTAAATGGTTTAATTCAGGTCTTTCTGATTCAGTACAAGGAAATTACACTGTTACAGTTTCACTGTAGACAGGAGTGTCTATGTTCTCCTGTCTCTTCAAGCACTTTCCGTTCAGCTATTGCCCTGGTCTGCAGCTCATCCCGGTGACTGTGAAAGTGGCACAGACAAGAGTAAAGCCCCCCTCAAGTACCACAGGGCTGGAGGCAAGTGTTCCCCACCAGCCTTATGAAGGCAATGATCAAACACGGTGACTAAAGCTGTCAAGGAGAAAGGGAATTAAAATAGCTGAAAGAACCTTGAATAGGCTCAATAAGAAAGGTCTCAGACTCAGGCTGATGGCACTTCTGTTGAATAGACACTTCTGAACACTGCATCTCATCAGCCAGGATTTCAGCAGATAGTCCAGGATTTGATGGGCAGAACACTAGGGAATCTGGGAGAGGGAGGGGCCAGAAAGGATCATTTTCCTTGGAACTAGTTAACACTCCTGACAGCTTCAAATATTTGAACTTGCTTAAAGATTTAAGAAGTTGGCAGCAACTATCAACAGCTAAAGAGGGGAAGAAATAAATCACTGGGCGGGGAGAGAAGTGAGGGACAAATACTTTATAGAAAGGAGAGAATATATGGAACTTTGATGTGCAGAAGAATGGAAAAGCAGGAACACTAACAGAGGGATTACATGTTTGCGAATAAAGTACAGAAGTAGAAAAAAATAGTGTAGGAGTGTAGATGTGACAGACAAGAGATGTTGAAAGGACAACATCCCCTAGCCACAGAAGCACCTAATTGTACTAAAGCAGTATTTATTTTAAGGTTTCCCTCTGAGTCAGTCTGTTTCTCTCTGGAATTACAGAAATTACAGAAATAGAACTGGGCTGGTTTATAATTCCTGAAGAATCGCCTAAAGATTCTTCATGTCTCCCTTCAGCACAGAGCTGCTGGCTGTGGTAAAACGTTCACCTCCTCTCATCATGACACCAGCCAAGGTTTGGCTGTGGGATCCTGTGTGGGGGCCGTGCTCCACTGTCCCTGTCACTGCCAGAGGGTCCAGCCCGCACTCTCTGTGCCACAGCCCACTGGACCGCAGAGACAGCTACTCCAGGGAATGCTGAAACAAGACCAGGAGTAACAAGGCTGGACAGCTTTCAGCCATGCTGCAGAGTTCCTGATGGTGTGCTTACACTGGGATTGTTCATTTTTCTGCTGGCATGGCTCATCTTTGTCCTGAAATCACGTCACTATACTGCTTCTGGCACGGCTGGAGCTATTCTGGAGCTGTTGCTTTGTTTTTCTGCTAGCACAGCCCCAGCAGACAGAAGGTAAATAAATCTCTTGGCCACAGGCCCAGAATAAGCACAGTGAAAGGTGCCTTTCTGACCAGCAGGCTTGGTGAGAGACCCATTTTGGCAAGGTGGAACAGCAGCAGATGTTGGGGTCTGCTCCCTGTAGCTGTGGGCCTTGGCCAGAGTCAGAGGCTGGTGAGGAAAAAAGGAGGCCCCACTCAAACTGCTCAAGCTTGGTGAGTCAGGAATGAGGAAGTGCCACAGCTCACGTTCAGAAAGATTTTTCAGTACCCTGAGTTCCTGCTGCTCATGATCCTCCGCATATTTCAACATCCTGCATTAATGGGGGAAGTAGATCTAACTAAAAAAATAATCCCCTACACCATGCATCATCTGCTGCAAAGCTTAAATAGCTGCTGAAAACATCCTGTTTTTTTCTGTGAAGCTCTGCTGGGATTTGTGAAATAGCCCGGTGAGGATTGTGCAATCTGAGTTCAAAGCTTGATGACTCAGGGGTAGCAGCGAGCAGGATTGGTGCTGGCTGGAGGATTTACCCAGTCTCTCCTCAACCTTGAGAGATCCTTGGTTGTAGGTACATTAACAAAGCAACTGTGAATTTGTGAAATGAGAAGCTACAAACAGGCAAAAAACCCCTCAAATCACTAGTATTTTTTTTATGAAAAGTGTGCACTAATGCTTGAAAGTGTTATGCCTTCCCTTGGAGAGCCCAAGTTTCTAGTCTGGGTTAGGATTCCTCAGTCCCACACCAAGTTTATCCTCAGCGCTATGAGGCCTTGTGAGGAGTGGCCTGTAATGAAAATGTGCTCACAGAGCCATTTAAGGAGTGAAGATTTTCCTGTAGAAGGAGTTGAGCTACTAGGCAGGTGAAATTTGGCTCAGGCTTACGATTTCGCATGGGAAACCAATCCTAATTCCAACCATTTAGCAGCAGCCTGTAAAACCAGGATTGCTGAGCAGGGACAATATGTTAGAATTATTATCGAATCATAGAATCATTAAGATTGGGAAAGACCTCTAAGATCATCAGGTCCAATTGTAGTAACTTCTCATAAAGTACTTCTCAGCTCCATGGTTGGGAGGAGTCAAAAAACTGTTAGGGAAAAAGTGAAAAAAAAATAAAATATTTCCTGGCACACCCACACTTGGGAGTGCCATATGCAATTCCTGTGCCCAAAGGGCAACAAGGACACTCTGAGGCAAGACACAGTTTCCATGGGACAAGTGGTTGAATGGGGTGGTGTTGCACTGGGAACATGAACAAACTGGTTTGTCATGTGATTCCCTGCGCTGTGAGATGCTGGGGATGCACAAAGGTGCTTCAGGTCTCATAGAGGACTGGGCAAATAGACAGGGATCTGTGTTGGGCCACCACTGATGCAAAATGGGGTAGTGCCATGAAACAGCTAAGCCAGCAAGGGGGCAATGGCTCTGGGACAAGGGCAGGGACAGCAGATGTTGTTCCCAGTCTAGGTCCCTCCAGGCTGCAGGATCGCTCATCTCCCTGCCCCAGCAGTTATTAGCCTGTTGTGGCCTGTTGCTGGTGGCCACACTGGGAGTTCATCAGGCAGTGTAAAATCACCCCCTTGCTGTGTGCCAGCATGTTCCCTCTGCAGAAGAGCTTTAAAAGGGAGGTCCAGTGAGCAGGGGGGGAAGGTCTGTGTGTTCCCTGCCACCCTCCCACTCTGCCAGGCTCATTTCACGTGGGACAGGATACCCTACTGATTGACAGCTTGCAGAGCTCATGCCCTTGGTTTAGTTCAGCCTGACTGCACACCTGCGCTCGAGTGCTCCAAGTGTGCCTCTGTAAACACCAACATGGGCTGATGAACAGGTAACACACCCATCATGTTTTACCCAAGTCGCCCAGATTTATCAAGTCACAGCCTTAAAGAAAGTACACATTTTTCATTTTTTTTTATTCAGAGAATCACAGTAAGCTACTGAGACTCACAGCTGCTTGCCCTAGCATAGCTCCCAAACATTCCCACGCAACTTTTGAAAACATCAAGCACACTTCAAGGATTTGGAAGATGTACCATCATAAGCAAAACCTGCACGAGACATTGGGATTTCTGCCAGAGCGGCAGCTCCCTGCAAGAAAAACACTCAGGTGCACAGCAAGGCAAAAGGGCAGAGAACTTTCTAGGGAACCTTCTGCAGAAGCAACTCAATGTCGTCCTGGATCTTGATGGTTTCGAAACTCCGGCTGTAGCGTTTGAAGGGCACGCCATCGGGGCCGATGAGGAACTTCTCGAAGTTCCAGGCGATGTCGTTGCGGCAGACGGGGGACCAGATTATGTACTGCGGGTTGGTCATCAGCGAGGAGGGATCGTCATGCGGGAAGGGCAACGCCTCTTTCAGGAAAGTGAAGAGGGGGTGCGCGTTCTTCCCGTTCACCTCGCACTTCTCGAACATGATGAAATTCGGCTTGTACCCGTTGCCAGGACGAACGTGCTCGAGCATGGGAAGGATCTCATCGTTGGTGCAATTTTCCTAAGGAAACAAAAGTGAACCC
>VZRN01002471.1:530676-557327 GCA_013397935.1 Dasyornis broadbenti | reverse complement strand
GCCGCCGCGCTCCGCCCGCCCCGGCCGGCCTGGACCCGCCTCCGGCCCCGCCCCGAACCGCCGCTCCCGAGCGCTGCTCCGTTCGGGCTTCGCCCCCTGCCCGGCCCGCCTGCGCCTCCTGGGTTTGGCGGGGTGCGGAGAGCTGAACTAGGCCAACTCTGAGGAGGTCGGGGAAGGCTTTGATCAGTGAAATGCGCAGAGCGGGGTGGTCTTAAAATCCACATCTAACAGGGAAGTATCAGCGATCCTCGGAAACGCTGTGGAAAAGCAGTAAAACACAGAGTGGTCCCGGAAGTTCCAACCTTCGCGGTGACATGGCCACCCGTGGCCAGGGGTGGCACAGTGTGGCACCAAGGCTGCAGCATTCTCCGAGGACACCACTGCCATCGAGTATGGCTTTGGGGAGAGAAACACTTTCAGTTTGTGCATCAGGAAGAGGAACAGGAGGGGCCCAAGAAAGAGGGGCAACAAATGCCCCTCTTCAGACTACTATAATTTTTCCACCTCTTTGAGGCTGGTGAAGTCTACATGCAGGGTTACAGCTTGGTATATCCTCACTAGATAAAGAGTAGGAGGCTCCTTCTTCAGCTTCAGGGGTTGCTTTTCCCCATCCTTGACTTTTCCATATCTTGCCTAACTGCTTCAGTCTGTTTTCAGGAGTGTTACATCATGTAGTATTAACTGCTCATTTCCCCACAGATTTAAGGCAGCCCTAAGTGAACTGGGCTGTTTCTTGTGCTTACACCACAGAAGTGGCCTGCCTGTCGCTCCACAGGTCTTTGTGAACCACTGGCCTCCCCCAGAGTACCCTATGAAGAGGCAGGTTGGGTCAGGCCTTGTGGCCATGTCCATGGGTTGGACCAGCATGGACTGTGGAGCAGCATAGCCGGACAGGAACAAAGAGCCAGGGCCTCAGCTCCCGTGCAGCTCCCAGGGGGAAGCAGGGAGCCCCTGCTGAGGCTCCTGCTAGCATCTGTGCCAAGTGAGCTCCATTCACAACAGCCCAAGGTCAGACAGTTGCTTATCAGCCCTGGCCTCCAGCCAAGGCAGCCTGGGCCCCTGCGTGGAGGGATGCACTCAGGCCCCCCCCTTGCTGTTTGCTCTCTTTCATGCTTGTCACAAAATGCCAGCTGTCACTAACAGGCACCACTTAATGCTGCCTCTCTAATCTGGGTGCCCAGGTGACTGCAGGATCTGGGGGTTTGCTTTGAGCCACTCTTGGCACCTGCCCCAATCACTGGGAACTGGAATAGCTCCAGTTTCCAGCTGTGGCAAGTTTTGAGGACTTGCCTGATTATCTTGAGTCTTTGGGGACCTGCAGTGTGTTGCAGCAGCAATAGCAGGAGCCATGACAAGTGTCCTGAGAGAGATCAGAGCTGGAAAACGGCTGATGAGCAGAGGCACATGGTCCGTGTTTGCTCTTGAATAAATTGACGGTTAGAGTCGACATAGGCTCCTCCTCACCTGCCCCTGGGCACAGCAAGCCACAGGTCCTGAAGAAGAGGAATTTCCCTTCTAGGGCAGGGCCACATCTCTGCCGCCACTTTTGACCTCAGACTGGCACCTTCAGTCCTCTGTCTGGTCCAAGAAAATTACTCTGAAGTAGGGGAGTTTACTTCGGGGCCCTGCCCTTTCCAGAGAAGCACAGGTTAGGGCTTTCCCTTCCTTGATGAGCAAGTTTTAAGGGCACGGAATGAACTTCCTTGTAGGCTTAGAGCTACCTATGGCCTATGCCTGGACACATTCTGTGCAGCTGGCTGAACTGGGATCCAGAGGAGTGCCAGAAGCACCAGGGGGACTAGATGGATTCAGGGGACCCCTTTTGAGGTGTGTGACAAGTGACAGTTGCCTTACAATGTCAAAAAATTGCTGTTTAACAGCAACAGTGGTGAGTAATCACAAAGGCCACAAAACCACACCTTCTGGCCTCCTGATTACGCCATCTCCCCACTCCTGGTACTGAACTCCCTCCCCTGCCCAGGCGGCTGGCACTTGGCTCCTAGTTTTCCCTTGCCTCTTCCACAGCTCCTTGCCTGCCTGGATCACTCTCCATTAGTGCTGAACTTTCATCTCCCAGGTCAGGTCTGGCTATCTGTGTCCTCAACTCCTTTTCAGCCAGAGCAAATGTGGCTTCCAGAGGTGACAGATGTGGCAGGAACCCAGAGGGAGCCAGGCTGCCAACCCTCAAAGGCTGGAAAGCTGAGGACTGATAACTGATGATGCTGTAGGTCAGCAAAAGCTTAGGGTCAAACTGGGCTAAGAGTCACCGCTGGGTGGAAAAACAGCAGCAGATACACAGCCACAGCCTCTGAGGAACAACCAACCTGACTCCAAACCCCTGTAAGAACTGTTCTGTAACTGTGGCCATGGCAAACTGCAACCCCATATCCCTGCAAGACTGAAAACCCTCAGATTTGCTCAACTGCAACATCCCCCCAAAAAAGGGAACTGCAAATGAGCAACTAAACTTGTCAACAGGGCAGCAAATGAAATCCTCCCAGGCAGCCCCACCGCTGCAGGTGAGATCTTCCTGCTCTGTTCAACCCAGTCACCCTGCAGGGGGAGGACAAGCACCCAAGAGAGGAAGAAGGGAAGGGTGGGGTGGGGGACACCACTGGCTTATCAGACACTTCACTCTGGATGTCTGTGGCTGAAAAGGAAGGACAAGCACCAGAGGTACTGGGCACTCCTATGGCAGGGTCTGTTTCTCCTTTGCTGCAGGAAAAGCAGTTAGTAATTGCCCGAAAAAAGAAAACAAAAGTTACATGGGTGTTTTGCTGGCCGTTATAGGATATAGCCAGGTGCTCAGACATGGACTGTCATCAGCAACTGGCCTCCCTCCTGCCCTGCCCAGCACGGAGGCTGTCAGCTTGGCAGCAGCTGCTGTGAATATCAGTGTGAGCATGGAGATGCCCACTGCTGTTCCTTGTCCTTTCCTCCCCAGGAGCAGCACAATCTGCTCTCCAGTATGGGTGCAGCACAGGGCCCACCCCTCGAGCCCAGCCCATGTTACAGGGCTTGAAGGCATCCCTCATGGGATGCCATGGCAAACACCCTGCCATGTGCAACCTCTGCCACTGCTCCAGCACAGCCCAGCTGCTGCAAACCATCTCATGCTCCCACAGCAACACTGCATCTGCTCCCCTCTTTCTCCTACACAGCCTCCTCCTGCTCCTCTAGTCCCATGCTCAGGACTGACAAATCCAACTCGACTGATGAAGTCTCATCTCCTCTGAGTATCAAAAGCTCCTGCGAAGCTTTGCTGCTCACTGCAGGAGCCAGGGGAGACACTGCACTTCTGGTCTGCTGCAGCGTTTGGAAACCACCATGAGCAGCAGATGGGTACCTCTTGCTGGGAAATAAAAATAAGTATTAAAGCACTTGCAACTGCTCAGCAAATCCTCTCTCAGCTTTATCAAAAATGGTATTTCTGATTCAGGCTGTCAGATACTGGGACAAAAACCCAGAGTGAGGAATACAGACACCAGGATACAGGGAGCTTAGAAAACTGCCTTTATTCTATTAGTTCTTGGAAAAATGAAAATACAGAAAGAGTTTAGTTGGCTGCAGAACAGCAAGAAGTTCACAGGTTAGGAGTCTGATCACTACATGGTAACCAAACTTACACAAAAAGTTTCTTTTTTTTTTTTAAAGTTTTGAAACTGGGTCCAGCAATGAATTTAAGGCAACTGAACAGTTCAGAAGCTTTGAGTGTGAGCAGGCTGTCTTTTCTCATCCCTACAGCATGTCATGGAAAAAACTCCTCCTGGGTGTGCAGACCACTCAAATCATTCAAATGGGTCAGACTCTTACAAATGAACAGGGGAAGAGGATCAGCTGCTTTCCATCGGACTTTATTTTCAAATACAGTTTCTTAAAAAACCCAGAACACCTTAACGCAGAGGTTACAAGTAACAGTATTAGGAAATCCAATTATACAAAAAATACTACATCTAAGCTGGGGTAAATAGATTTATTTTTGGTAACATACATTTAAACTGGCACTAATTACACAGTAACTAAAAGGTAACTAACATGAAACCACAGAACCCTCACTTTTCCTTAGCTGAATGGGACTTGGTCATTTCAGAGTGATCACATTTTCAAACTAATGTTTTACACCACCAAGCCATGAAAATCAGATCTTCCTAAATGTGATAGCACTGAAGCTACACTCGATTCCATACAGCCATGTAACGGTTGTACTCAATTAGAATAGGACGTTAGTTATAAAGTAGTTACAGACCAATCCTCTGTGTTGACAGCTTTTTCTCTTTCTAGAGAGAAGAAAGAAGATAGAGAATTGTCTTCAATTAGCGCCTGGCATATCCTGTGAGTGCAGAAAAGGTTTGTTAGAGGAATGTTGAGGTTAACCTTGGGTGCACAGATGAATTTGATGCAGATTGTTATAAAAATCATGGTTGGCTTCTAAATACTGGTAGCAAGATGACTCGATTTTTAAATCTCTTAAGTAAATTATAGATAATGAAAAAGGCCAGTAATCATACACTAAGATTAATAAACAGCACTTCAAAATTACTCAAGTGCAGGGTGCTGCTTTGGCCATCTTCCTGTGGCCATGCTTTATAAGAGAAGGCACCCGGACTTTTTCTTGCCACGCCGGGCTTGCAAAGCAGCTCTAGTGGCCATTTCAAACACCTCCCTCACACCGTCTTTGGTCTTTGCCGAACACTCCATGTACCCAAATGCACCAATGCGGTTTGCCATATCCCGGCCTTCCTCGGGTTTGACAGGCTCCTGGAACAGCACAAAAGCAACAGTGAGAACAGTGGGTGAGAACAACCCAAACCCACACTGCTCTTCCCCTTTCCACCCAGCTTCCCAATAAATGCAAAAGAATTTCTGGACTAAGTGCACATAATTAATTGGTTAGTTAAAAATCCAATGCCAGAGGATACCATCAGTTTCCTGACAACTCTCAGCCTGAAGGCTGCAAGACTCTTTGAAACTTAAGCAAGTGATTGCTTATTTCTGATAAAATATTAATGCAATTCTTTGCTACCATTGCAAAAAAGCCTATGAACAAATCTCCAAATTAATGCCTAAGTCTTTGTATAAAACCCCCAAATATTATTCTACAGGTACAAAAATTCTGGGACAGAGCAGAGCATCTGCAGTTCCTTACCCAAGCTGGGGGTTTCAGGCTCAATCTGAAATTGAAACCTGGTTATAGGCTCAGGAATGAGCTATAGCACCTATGGTTATTACCTCAGAGCACCCACCAAAAGTGTTTGCTTTCACATCCTGAACACACCAAACAAACAAACAAAAAAAAATAGCTCCAGAGTGCATACACTGATGTGCTGATGTCTCCTAATCAATTCCTTTCTATCTCAGGGATCTGTCTCTCCAGCAGGGAGAGCAGCTGACTGTAAGTGACCCAATACAGCCATTTTCATGGCTGAGGATGCCTTTTTCTAGAACTAAATCTCCAAATATGAGAACCTCCACTCAGTTAAAGGCAATAGATACTCCCTGGTGTCTGCCAAGGGTAGGTGTTGATCACACAGCCCACAGAAGCCGGCAGCCAGCTGTGGGTGCCTGTTTTATGCTCCCGCCACACACTTTTGCTATTTGTTGTAAGACTCTGAAAGGAACCTGCCTGCTTCATTTTGGCCAGCTCTCGTCTTGTGTGCTCGTCATTCCTCAGGTCCTTCTTGTTTCCTACCAAGATGATAGGCACATTGGGGCAGAAATGCTTCACCTCTGGGGTCCACTTCTCTGGGATGTTTTCTGAAAAAAATAAATAGAGGTATGACTGTACAAAACCCCACTTTTGGGGAGAATTTTGTCATAAAGCTTTTACATAAAACCCGAGTCGTAGCTTGATAATCCACACTGATGCCCTTTTTTCTATCCTTCATAAGGAAGCAAATAGACCTGTTATGGTGTTACCAAAAAATCGACAAGCCTGTCCATCGTAATTTGAAGGCTGAAGGACATGTAACATCTTGACGTCTCTCAATAGCCACCTGACAAGGGTTATCATAAGGGAATTCGAAGAACAGCATGCAGAAAATCTGGAATTGAACATTATGGAATATTTTGCTTCCAGAGAAACATTTTATTTATCTCCAGAAGCTAGAGATGGGCACAATACTGAAGCCTAAGTTTTAACCTCACTTTTTTATATAAAGTAACACCAAACAACCTCTCTCAGCTCTCCCCTTACTGTAGCAGAAATGTTCAACACACTAATTACAGATACACAGAAACAAAGGTTTGGGGTAAGTAATTTCCAATCTGCCATTTCTCCCTACGTGCAGCAAACGAATTTGTTCTCATGTACAAAAAATCTCCTCCTCACATCCCTACATGACTTCATCTTTTTAGTGAAAAGAGGACTTGACAGCTTTTGAAAGCAAAACCTTGACAAATTCTATATAGCAGGAAGTGCTCAATAGCCTAAAACATCTGGCTTTGCTTTCAGAAACACTTAGACATTTGAGATTCACCAGTGGATGTACCTGCAGGCTGCATAAACCCTTTTATCTTCATGAAATTCCATTAGCTTTTGAAGAGACATTCAGTATTATGTATCATGGCGTATTTTCTTGCTTGAAAGAACAACTTAGACAAGGATTTTGAAGCTAGTTTTTGGACTACAGCTGAAACATCAATTCTGCAGCTGCACCTGGGGCGCTCAGGTGTGCTGGCCTCTAGATGCTACACACCTGAAAAGCTGTCTGGCAGTTCACTGCTCTCAGGCACCCAGATAGTGATGAACAGGAAGGGAGGAGAGGGAAGAAAATTTTTACAATCTGGGCAAACACAGGGTGCTACTGCAGCTCTTATGATCCTCAGCATTGCTGGAGAACTCCTTAATGTCTGAAAACTATACACTCAAACCAGCAACAATTCTGAAACTAGGAAAGTTTCCAAGGGAAAATATATTCTACAGTGCAATTTTCAAGGGGAAAATACTGATATAGAGAAGTGGTTCTGATTCAGTTAGTGATCTACTTACCTAAACTATCAGGACTATCAATTGAAAAACACATAAGTATAACATCAGTATCTGGATAAGAAAGCGGTCTAAGTCGATCGTAGTCTTCCTGTCCTGCTGTATCCCACAAAGCCAACTCAACCTGCAAAATGAAGATGAGGAGTTGGTTAGATCACCAGGGAAATTCTGAACCAGAAGCCAGGAAGTCAACAGGAGTGAATAAAATATTTCAGTCAATAGCACTCGAAAGGAGGATACTACAAGTTCTCCTCAGACAGGAGAACTATTAGGAATTTTACATTCTGTAACTCCAAAAATTAACTTACTGCTGCTTATGAGTCTTTTCTTTATACCTATAACCACTGTCAATTCTCTGAAAGGACATAAAAGCTAGCAGCAGAAAAGCAAGACAGGGATCAAAGGAAATCAGCTCCAAAGGACTGGGAATCTCTCTGACAAGCATCCCAGAAATACCAGTTTTCAATGAAAGTGGACTAAGTATATGCTTTTTAGGATTATGTACATTTTTAGTGGGTTTACAGCTGAACCTGTAGTGACTAAGAAATGTCAAGATTGTACTAATTTGTGCACAAATTTGATAAAACTGATTTATGTGTAAAGCTGCTTGTTATTAAGAAGCAAGTAAAGTACTTAATGTTCTCAATATTTCTACTTTTGCTGGAGCTAGAGGAGACCACCCCAATAGGATTGTTTAAAATTTTGAAGGAATAGCCAACATTTTAAAAAAAGAACTTTTAAAACAATAATCAAGCTCTTTAGGTATACTCTTGTTTGAGATTCTCTGATGAGTCTGCCTTCAAAATGGGGTGGGTTCCGTCTTCTTCAAACTCTTACATTCAAAAATTCCAGGAAAAAAGTTCACAGCAGCTCATATAAAAACAGATGGGCAGAACCGGAAGCCGAATGTTAGCCTGCATGTGCAATGCAACTGTCTGTTTAAATTGTGATGACACAAAGCCTTAAGTTGCACACATATACAAAAATAATCTTCTGTATTTCAGACAGAAATACTCCTCTTAGAGTCACCTCTGCAGCTGCAAATGTGAATTCTGTGGCAAATGTTCATATTTTTACAGAGATGTCTGTTGACAGTTCCCTCACATGACACTGGAATCAGGTCCTAAAAACCATCTCCTACCATCATCTCTTTGCCTTCATGTGACTTCTGGACATTTCTGGTAATGCTTTTCTAGGAAAATAGAGGTAAGTGGATGTCAAACAGAAGAGGCTTAAGCACTGCTCTCCTACAAACTTTTGTAATCAAATTTTGTGAAGACCAAGAGCTTAGGTGGAATACATCCTCTAGTTACAAAAATAAAATCAACTGATACTGCTCAAGCTGCTTGTCCTATTTTTCTTCAGCTACTGGCTGCATATAGCTGATAGGGCATGATTTCCTGTTCACTCATTCAGAGATGCAGAGATTCAGGCAGAAGGGAATGAGGAAGTTTGACTCCATGATGAGAGAGAGAAATGGATATTGTACATATTTCAAACCATAGTCTTTAGAGTCTAAGTTACAATATAGAAACTGCAGAACCCATCACTTGAGGGAAAAACATATTCTAGTATTAGTCTAAAACTAAATTTTCTTTTACTGCTTCACATTATGGGAGAGAAAAGCTCTTTGTAGACTCAAATAGTGTGAACTATCATGACCAAACCCACAAATAACCCATCCCTGCAACAGTAGGACATCAAATTTAACAAACTCCAAAACTAGCTCAAAAACTTCTTTTTCTCCAATCAGGATTGGAAGTGAGCAATTACAATCCATCTGTCACTGCATTTGAACTAGAATGGACTGAAAAATGTTTTAGCTGTACCTGAACCCAGAACAAAGGCAATGTCACAGCCAGAGACGAAACAGGGAAGCTCAGCACCATCAGTGTCAAAACCTGCCACATGCTTGACCTGCAGTCCCACAGCACTGAGTCAGCTCTGTGTGGTTACAGTACCCAAACAGACACAGACCATGGCTGCCTGAAAGGGTTTGTAAATAGCTGAGCTTTCAAGGTGCAATGTTTCTGCTTTGTGTGTTTCTGGAGTATCCTGGAAAGTGACAATTTTACACATCACCCAGCATCTCGCTGACAGTAGTGCAGAAGGTAACCTACCCAGGGATCAGAGAGCAGCCTACAGCTGCCTCTTGGAGCATGTGTCTGGCATGTCTGCTTGTCTGGTAAACAAAAGGACCTAAGAAGTCCCACAGATTAAAAATTGACTTTCAAAATATCAAAAGCTAAAATGAAATATTTTAATGATTAATTTACTGAAGTATAAACTAAAGATGAAGCTCAATGAGATGTGCCTACACTTGACTGCTAAGAATTGTGTTCCTCCAGACAAGCAGGACAGATGATGCTGATGTACACTGCAAAAATCAACCCCCTTGATCAACCTGTTTGTCATCTATTCTCTGAAGTATCCTCCATGTTGCCAGGAGTGGGTATGAAATAAAACCTCTCCAGGAATTAGTCTTTGTAAATTACAATACCAGGTTCCCTATCAAAGCAGGGTTTCCATTCCAAAGACCAACAGCTCCATGACCTCAGCATGTCTTTGCATTGCTCCATCCCCTCCCACCTGCTGCAACATTCTGCTCGGACTGACAGCATGGCTTTTAGAACCTCAGCTTGTGTAAGGTTAGAAGCACCTTGTTAAACAGACACTGGATATGAGCACATTCTAGCAAGGCCAGTATTTTTCTCCACAGGATCATACTTAGTATTAAAAAATGTATTTACAACATAAGTACTGAGCATATGTGCTAACCATGTATTAAAGAAGTGTGGAGATCTCCATGCGATTCTGCACAAACATCAGTTCATTCTGGCTCTGAGAGAAGGATTCACATACCTGCTTTCCATCCACTTCAATATCTGCTACGTAATTTTCAAAGACGGTGGGAACATACACTTCAGGGAACTGGTCTTTGCTAAATACAATCAGCAGACAGGTCTTTCCACAGGCACCATCTCCCACTATAACCAGCTTTTTTCGAATGGCTGCCATAGCTGAAAAACAAAATGATGACTTGTTAATTCAAATGCTACAGCTTTTAATCGAGATGCTAATAATTAATAACCAGTGAATCTTCAACTAGTAAGAACTTTCAAACTGAGTCTACATGTCCACTAGAGAGACAGACAGATATCTGGACTTGGGTGAGTTCAGATTCCCATCCTTTTAAGAGAAAACACTCCTCAACACTAATCTATACATTGGTGAGCCCACTAGGTGCAAGAATAATAGAAAGGAGAGGAGATGGGCCTGGTTTAGCATTTATTGATCTGTTCTAAAGGCTGAGATAGGAGCACCCAGAGATAACAAGTGAGTGAGCAGCACTGTCCCAGGGCACCCTCTCAGAAGTGTATTTCAGGTAATTATATACAAGATGCTTCAATTTAAGGGCAGTAACATTTTCTTATCACACAGAGTTGTCTTAACTATAAAGTGTCAATCAGCTGGACTGAGGAGCACCTGCTGCCATGTCAGAGCACCAACAGATGGATCTCAAGGTAACCAGTTCCTCAGATTACAACCACCACTCTGCAAAGGATTTTGGCAGGACACATGTCACTCCTCAACCCGCTTTCCTAGGCACTGCTGCTGCCAGGTTAATAGAGCCTGTTGTCAGCTTGCAGTAAGTAAAGGGGAAACCCCTGAGGTGCTCCATGCAGATCTCTGCTGTGAAATGTATTTGTGCATTGTATGTACAATTTGATCGATGTATTTGATCTGTACCAGGACCTGCTCATAAGCAACTCTGGCCTCAAAAAGACAGTACAAAGGCTTCAAAAGGTTAAAGGAAAGCCTGGAGTCAGGGAGGGGCTGAAGGAGATGGTTGTTTTGGATCTGGCAAAGCAAACAAAACCAGCACTATATATGCGCCTGCTCTCTTCCTTCTTTTCTCCAGGCATTTATTTGTGACCAATGCGGGAACAAGCCAGAGGTTCAGGGAGTGACCTGGCTACAAGGGAGTGCAATGAGGACAGAACCATAACGACTGTCTTCTCCATAACATAAAGGCATTCCAGGGGAAGCTGCTTAGTCATCCCATGAAGCTTCCTGGAAATGGAGCAAACAACAACACCACCACAATATCTATGACTGCATGACCGAAACACCACAGAGGGAGTAGCCCTGTGAGTTAACTTTTGCCATGACAAATCCAGAACAAAGTTCTGTGATGACCAGGGTGGGTGGCAAGGGGAAAAGGGCTCAGAGAAGCACAGGAGGGATTTAAAGGACACAGCAAAAACTTTTTCACCTCTTCTCTTGCCTCATGAAATTAAGTAAAAAGGTAAAACTACCATCTAAAAGCAGCCTTTGGTACTGTTAGATGGTGAAGAAACAGTGGATATTCCAGAGATTCTGTACTTCCGCTCCAGGTACAGAGAAGGACCATTTCAACCCACCAAGCAGCAAGGGTCATGGACAGTCTTTTCAGACACCACTGCTCAAGTGATCCAAATCTATCTCTAAAGTGAGTTTCCTTCACCTTGCAAAGATATATGTACACAAATTGAAGTTATTTACTGTAGGGATTTGGGGTTATTTTTACATTTGTGGAAGGTTTTAAATGATCCAAGCCTTATAAAAGTTTTCTTTCCATAGTTTTAGATAGTTTTGAATACTTTCTAGCAATGGTAGTATTTGAATTTTACAGAACTGGAAATTATCTGTCCTCTGTACCAAGTCAAGATCAACTACTTATAACTTCTATTTAATGTCAGCTTTGGCTAATCTGCTCTTCAAGTCCTACAAAACCTCTGAAGTCATCTACTCTTGTGCTCCACAATACTTACTATGAGAAAACTTCCCTCAATGTGTACCCCTGCCCTTCTCTGATGTAATGTAAGCCCATTACTGTTTATGCTGTTTTTCATGGCCATAAGGAAATAGATTATTCCCTTTCCCCAGTGCAGTTGAGAATATGTGCTTTCATTTAGTCTTCTCTTCAGGCAAAACAATGCCAGTTTATTCAAGCCTTGTCTGTAAATCATATTTCCTAGACTTTCCCATTGCTCCCTTCTGGGCAGAGTCCAGTGGGCACAAATTTACCAAAGTGTGGAGCCCAAAAGCTGAATCCAGTACTGCTCCTAGGGCTCTGTGAACAGTGTCCAGGGCTGAAGGATTATTTTATTGATCTTCCGGGATACTCTGCTGCTTAAACACCAATCTGGAATTATGTGTCTTTTTCTTTCTTCTTCCCCTCCCAAGAAGCCAACACTGTTGATGCATTCAGCTTTTAATTCCTGATAACTCCCAGACTTTTTTCATTCAGATGGCTATACGGTTCTCTCTTCACACAGCTGAACATCCACAGCCAGGCTCTTACTTATCCTTCCGCTGACTGATGTGTTGTTCTACCTTCAGGTTCCAGCTCTGTCCTCCAGCTTAATCACAGTCTGTCAGATGCAAGTTTAATAGTAATGATTCCCAGATAATTATCTAGGCCACTGATGAAACCACCCTGGAGACACAGTAGGCGGCTAACAGAATGGGATAACCTGTCCTTCCTTGCTATCCTCCCTCCT
Organism: Dasyornis broadbenti; assembly: GCA_013397935.1. Taxonomy (NCBI): domain Eukaryota; kingdom Metazoa; phylum Chordata; class Aves; order Passeriformes; family Dasyornithidae; genus Dasyornis; species Dasyornis broadbenti. The sequence goes on along the minus strand of VZRN01002471.1, from coordinate 544,796 downwards.
TCTCCCTTCTGCACTAGCAGCTGGGACTGGTCCATGATCCCTTGAGCTACCTGCAATAGCACCCAGGGTAGGTGACCTTTTGGCATCACCTATGGATAACTGTATTTTTCAATGGATTATCAGATCAGCTCTTACTTTATCTTCCTCTAAATACTTCTGTCACTCAGATTACTTTTTAAGTGTTCCTTGCCAGTTAGATTTTATGCTTTGGCCTTCTATATACTTATGTATGGTCTACAAGGAAACTACAACTGTGAAAAAAAAAAAACCCAAACCCATCATTTAAGGCAGACCTTTCTACAAATCCTTCCCTAAAAAAACTTGAAAAATTTATGGCTACATATATTATATTATTTCAGAAGCTTTATTTTATCTTCTCAGTATCTTTTTCCTGAGAAAAGCCTATCATGAAACTCTCTGCCTGAATGTTTTCTAAAATGTGTTGACATCATTTGGACCCAAGATGCCCTTCAGCAGTGTGTGCTCAACCACTTCCCTCACACTGCTCAGGACCTGCCCCATGAGGCTCTCCCCGGCTCATTGAGTTCTGTGCAGGACAGTCACCAGGACATATCAAACCTGCCAAACAGTCCCTTCCATCTAGCACATTGAAAATCTAGGGAATTAAAATTCCCTCATCACCAACTTCTAGAGGATACTTCTGGACCGTAACAAAAAGCCTCAACCACATTATCTTTTTCTTGGTGACCTATGGCATCCTCTTATTTTTTAACTTCAGTTTCACATTCCACAGCATTACCACAGAACAACTTCTTCTGGAACAAGTGTGTTGTATAAAATTCAATTCAGGATGCAAAGATCACCACTTATAACCTCCAATTTTCAGAAGCAGCCCAGATGATAAATGCTGGGTAGATACAGATGCCTCAGGATGTTGGCTCTGATCATGAGACAGACACCTGCATCCACCTCAGAAGGAAGTCACCAAACATCAAAACCACTTCTTTCTACTTACCATTATCAATGAACCATAAAATGGTTTGCCTTGGAAGGGACCTTCAGGATCATATCATTCCAACCCCCTGCCATGGGCAGGGACACCCTACACAAGATCAGGTTGCTCAAAGTCTCATCCAACCTTGAACACTTATTAATTTAGGAATTCCTTGAATTTCCTAATTTAGAGGATTCCGTGTACAGATCAGCATCTTTCCGCTAGTTATTTTTAGATAAAATACATTCCTCTCCAGTGGGCAGCTGTAAGGGGTTGTCATGTCTGGCAAAGACTCAGAAAAATGGCATCTTGGTAGCATAATAGAGAAAAAAATGGATTTTTAGAATGGAGCTACATCTTAGTGGTGCGTCACAAGGACAACACTAACAGCATTCACAGCAGTCGCATCTTTCTGCTGCATTTTGACATGCTCTGGTTTTCTTAATCAAGTATTCTGAAACGTGGAAAAACATCAAAGTTGAACCAGCAGTATGTGGCAATCAAAGCACTTTGCTGGCCTAAAGAGTTTCATTTAAGATGCGCATTACACACAATTTAGTATTTGCTGTAGCACCGCTTTTCACCAGTATGTGTCTACATTTAGAGCTAAAACACCTCTATGAATTACCTAAAAGGGTATAACAAACAGACCAAATCCAAGCTACTACTACCCTCACTGTAACTGAACACAAGTACTACACATTCATCCTTTTACACAACACAGAGCAGGGAGAGTCCAATAAATCCAGAAAGCTGCCGGAACTGCATCACTGATGATGCACGCAGAGCACTGAGCAAGAAATATTTTATCCCCATTAGTGTAGCAGAATGGCTGCAGCGACTTTCTAGGAGAATCTGTGCTGTCTTCTACAGCAAGGCAATAGATCTGCAATTTTTCCTACTTTTAAATGAACCACTCCTCACACCTTTGCATTTATAGGATTCTCAAAACCAGCTAGTCTGCTAGATTCAAAGTGGAAACTCTCACAACATGACTCAAGTGACTCATCCAAATGGAAGAGATTCAATTATGACATTTCCTCAGCCTAGGCCAGTGTCTTTCACAGGTATTACAGGAGCTTTAGACATCATTTACTCAATCCCACTAACATCACAGGAGGTTACAACACAAGGAGCTCCTGTTTGCTGAGTTGCCACACTAATATCCTTGTTACAGGAGGCTGCTGTTTCTAAGCTCAGTGACGCTTCAAGACTCCTGCAGCATAAAGCCCTGCTTGTTAAGGGAATCCACCAAATACTCCAGAAGAATTAGAAATGGGGAAAATAATTTTTCCCATGATTTAAACATACTCCTCCAAGTATTACTGTTTACTGCAAGGGAATTTACCTCTTCAGCACGCTATTTATTTTTCCAAAGAACAACTTTTCCAGTGCCTCCTCTCCTGCAGGTCCCAAGGCCACATAGCATGAGCGAGGATTGTAGACACACTGTTGACATTCTGAAGTTGGATAAGTTGGCAACAAACATGCCAGGTTTGTCTGTCTCACTCTGAATCTCATCCCAGAGAAAGTAATTGATGGAAGAAACAGCCCTTTACCCTCACACAGGTATCACAACTACATTTAATTTCAATTACCAATTAACTACTAGTAACTTTATGTTGCCTGTTATACGGGCAGATCCTTTGCACAGAACACAATTTTGTAAAAAAAAAAGTAATTTCTGGATTATTGCATGTCAGCAAGAACTCAGCAGAAGCAATTCAGAAGCAGTTCAGCATGCAGTAAGGATGCTGGGGTGGGGGAAACATCCTTTATATCCTTTCTTACCTAATCTTGCTGAAGTCCTTAAAGCAAAAATGTTGGAAGGTAAACATTTTGAAAACTTAGAAAAACTGCCTTGCTGCTGACTCCACACAGCACTGAAGCAGTTAGCTGCTGAGTGAGCCTGACACTCTTCGCATTCGCTTCATTTCCCCTTCATTCAGTCAGCCCTGCCGTGGGCAGTGGGAGGAACAAGAGCCAGGCTGAGGGACCAGAAGATGAAATCCTGCTCAAGTGTCCCCCACCTGGACCAGTGAGGCCCTGCCCTCTACCTACCACAGGAGAGAACTGACTCTGTCCCAGTCCCTCAGCTACCTCTGCCTCAGTACCCACATTTACTATTAAAATATACTCACTTTTGTTCAAGTCTGAGGGATAGGAACAAAGAGTTTTCCCAAAAACTTCAGAGATGAAGAGTAGATGAGCAAGCTTGTCCCACAGTTTTCTTCGGTGGGCCATCTAGCAAGGTCTGGCATCAAAACTGAAAACTAGCAAAGCAGTTTGGAGTCCAAAGCTGATCAGCCCAGAAGCAAATAGGTCTGATTTTAGAGCAGCTGTGTACAGTCAGCGAAGAAAGAGGCTGAACACAGAGCACATCTGAGTGGGTGAAGTGTTCCAAAGAGTATAACCAGGGAATGCGGATGGGTCAGGCAAACAGGCAAGGAGGAGAATGGCAGAAGGATGTAACTGCTCCTTTAGAGCAGAATCCAGGATTCCCACATCTCCCAACAGCAGGCAAGCATCTCAACCTTCTCCTCCACTAAAGTCCCAACAGAAAAATGTCAGCAACTATATATTGTGTAATCTTTTTCTGCTGCTCACTTCTCATTAGTGAAAGTATATATAAACAAACATCAGAAACACTGCAGCTTGCTGCTGAAATGCTAATCCTGCTACCTTTAATCAGCTTTCTTCAGCATATGTAAGCCTATGTGTGCTATCATGCCATTTCCCCCCACATTACTAACATAGGCTGGCCCTGCTCTTACATAGCAATAGTTGTGAAGTAAAAGAAACTATGACCATAATTCACCTCTTAGAGAAGCTGCAAATTGGGAAGCAAACAGCCTTGGGACTGTAATAAAAGCATGAAAAAAAAATAAGCAAAAACGTGACTCAATCACGTAAAGGAGTCAGATACAACCCATTTTCTGCTACAGGGCTCCTAAAAGATCCTGGAAGAAGTACATACCCCAAAACATACTGCAAGTGACCACTTATTTATTGTCTGAACTCATTTGTACAGCCACACTGACAGTAAAGCCAGATACTCTCTGAGCTCAGAGTGATCTGCTCTTTTGACACCACGAACGACCTGAAATCAAGCATTACTGGGGTGGAAACTCAATTCAATTCCAAGCCACTGCAATAAAAACATTAAAAACATGAATGCAGCCACCTCTACAAAGGGAACAGTTAACACATTTCATTGTAATGATTGAGATTTTCTTAATTCTGTGGAAGTTTGCCCATGGACACTTGCACTCATAAACCAAAAAGCCACATTATTTAAAGTATTGTTAACAAGGCCTTTGAGAAACAGCTATATTTATTCCTTACTGCAGCCAGTACATAAAGCAGCTTGACAGTACTGCAAAATAGACCTATTTCTAACTACAGCACTATGTGGGAGCAGTTGGTGAGAAAACGCTATCTGCTGGGGTTTTTTGGGAGGGTTACATATGAAATCTAACACTTGAAAAAATTTCCAAAGCTGTCAAAGCACAGGGCAGGCTACTGATGTTGCACATTAAATTTAATCCACAGAGAAATGGAAAATTTCTGTTTTAAGACTGAAGTACAATTGAAAAACTGACACAGAAGGTCAGCATAGCATCCAACAGGATCAAACACTGAACATAGGTCCTTTGAGAAGCTCTTTGGACAGGGCAAGCTGAATGTTCAGCTTTCTGATAACAGTTCATTCAGCCTGTGTCAACCAGGCTCAAGTTTGGCATGTTTTACTAGTTTGGAAAAAGTGCCTTGCAAACAGAGCTGTACATTTCCAGAGCCAGCTTTAAATCGGGAGCAGCGTAGCTGTGTTCACCTCCAGCTAATAAACCTCTCCAGGTCTCAGCTAATTCCACAAATAACCAGCTCAAGCCTCTTTGTACCACATCACCAGAACTGGGAACAGGGTCAGCTTAATTGCATTAGGTCTTAGTAACATTGGTTGCCAGCCCTAGTGAATCCTTAATGACTGATTAATTTTATACAGTCACTAAGAGTTATCCAAAGGAACACAATAGGTGTTGAATAGGCATGGGCATACAATGTATCTTCCTGTTCAGGCTACCTCTGCAATGGCTGTGATGAGGAGATTCCTCATGCAGTCTAAAGCCTGCCAGTATAATGTTCGAGAGGAAACCTGAATCAGCTGTCAGCACTAGATCAATGTTGAGTGTCATGCAGACACAGTACGTCTAATCTGAGGTATCATGTGAAGTCTCGAAGTAGGATTCATCCTATCAAATTACTGCATTTGCCCTTGCTTTCCTCTTCACGATAAATCCTGTATGACAACACACAATTCATCTTCTCAGAGAAGAAAACTGCTTTGGATTCTAATAAATTTTCTTGATTTTTAACCATTGCAGGAAAGAGCAAAACATTTTGCTTTGCTCTCCTTCCCTGTACAAAGCACCTGCCCATGCTTTACAGGAATGATGTCTCAGCACTGCCAAGTGCTCCCAGGAACACAAAAACTCTCTCTTGTTAAAACAACCCAAACCATGACCTGTGCAACCCTCTACACTCAGTGTTGTGTCCCACAACCTGCTCCAACATGGACACTGACCACTGGACCAACTTGTTCCTGCACCTAAACTTACGCCTAGAGACTCACAGACCATCTGTTACCACAGGTCTACACACATGGAAATGGGTACGTTGATTTAGGTCTCCACCTCAGTGCCTGGCATCCTGGATAAGCTCAGGACTGGGTTCCTGCACTGAAGGAGAAGAGGAAAAATGAACAAGAAGCTTCCCCCTGCATGCTCTCCAGCCTCCAGCTCAGGAGCTTCTTGGGTCAGATGTGGTTCCCATGAATTTGGTAACCTCAGACAGATTTCTCCTCCATGAGCTTGTCCAGACTTCCTTTGAACCCATGTAAACTTCCAGTACACACAACATCCTGTTGGAGGGAGTTCCCACAACTTAATTACACATTGTGTAAAACCACTTCCTTCAAATTCAAGATTGTCCCTATTAGTTTCTTTTACTGTCTCCTAAGTCCGAAATGAAAAGGGAGTGAACAATTTCCCTCACTCACCCTCTTCCTGCTGCTCATGTAGCAGCCTTTCCAGACTGAAGCATCCTAACATAGAGCTGGTTGATTTTTTTTAATTACCTTTACACCTTTGTCAGTAGTGATTGTCTGCTCCCAGCATAAGGAGTAACCAAATGAGGTGTCATGGTGAAGTGCTTCAACCAGGAGGGCCCTTGAGAGCCCAGCAGCACAGCACTGTGTACCTTCCCATCCCACATTGCCCATCACAGCTCCAAGTGCCCCAGGGCTGCTGCAGCACAGCTCTAAGGAGCAGGAGCCTTAAATCCATTCACATAGTATCAGATAACCACACCCTGAGCTGCGTTTCAAGTGCAAACAAGCCACAGCTTGGTCATTCCCCAGTACATATTTCACCCCATGCATTAACTCAAGTGCAGACCATCCTGACATTAAAATAGCAGTAACAGAGAATCCCATACCATGCTTCTCACTCCAGCAGTCAATTACATTTTCTGCATTACCATGAGATTTTTCTTGTCACTTCCTCACTTCTTCTGCTAATTTCTCATTACTGGCATTTTGCACTTCTTCAGGTGACCACTAAGAAACACAGCCCAAGAGTCCAATTCCTTCATGTGCTCTCTCCACACAGACTCACTTGAGCCTCCACTTGCCTTTTACAGCTGCCTTCTTTCTACTAAATTTGGTATGAACCATACTGATTTTGTTCTGGCTTAGTTTCTCACAGAAAATGACGTGCAATTACTGTCAAGCGCTAACCAAAGGCTAAGATTAACACTTGCACTTAAGAACCAAACTAAAATAATTAACACCACTTGTTTCTATTTCCCCCAGTCCAGGCTGAGTGACATTGCCTTAATTCTTCCCTGAACGCTTTGTTACTTATTCCATTATTGTACCTGGATTGATGTCTTAGTCTGATGGGATTATAATCATTAAGATTGTCCTACTTCTCTTTATTATTACTGCATATTAGCATTCTTTCAAACTCTAAATGCTGCAGTATGTAAAGAGCTTTCTGGAAAAAAATTACATAAACTCTTTCCATTTTTAGGCCAGAGTTCTTCAGAGTGAAGATATAGTTCAAAACAGATTAGGTGTGCAGTATCATTCAACCTTTTTTTTTAACTTAATGAAATAATCAAAATACCTGATTACACAGAAGTTCCCTGTGTATAGATAAATAACTGCCAAAAGATAAGAAATAGGCAGAAGAAAATGTTCAGAGCACTCAGAAAAACACCCGTGGAACCTAAACAGCTCAACATTCATAAATGACCCAAAAAAATGAAGAAAAATAGCAATACAACAAAATTTACTGATGATGTCAAGATGTACAGGTAATAAAGGCAAGGGCTAACTGTGATGGATTTCAGAACTTTAACGGGTTCTGTGCCTAGGCAATAAAATTTGAAAGAGATAAATGTGAAGTGAATATGCAAGGTAAAAACCAGATTCAACTTCCTATATGATGAAATTATGGACTGGGAGCTGATCACTGTCACTCAAGGACACTATTTAAAGTTTATATAGTTTATTCCTCTAAAATACAATCTCAATACTCCAAAGTGCTACAATTTTAAAGATTTCAGTATTAAGAATTAGGAGAAAAGGAACAAACCAGAAACCATTAAGATGATGTCGGAATCAATTGCATGACTACATCTTCTGATGTGTGCAGCTGTGATCCTCCCCATGTCAAAAGGCTATAAAGGAACTGGAAATGACTCAGAGCAGGGCACACCAATGATTACACTACACAACAGTGCCCATATGAGGAACAACTACAGCACAACTGGGAAAAGGACAGTCTGGAAGAGATGCAACCATGGAAGAGAACAACTGGATTCTTCTCTCAGACCCTAAGGAGCAGTGAGGAAAGCTGGGGCCTGAAACAAGAACAAGGGCACAGGAGATGAGTGAGCTTGAAGGCAAAGGCAGGCAGGCCTCCCAGCAGGACACATGGCAAGGCCTCACCACATTTCAACTTTTTAGATCCATAATTTCATAGTCATTTGAGCTCCTTTTTCCTCCCAGTTACTTTCCATGATTTTGAGCTTCTGTTTCCTATGTTCAGTTACTACTTTTCTCTTATTTCATCTGTAGGGCTTTCTTGCACTATTTTACAAGTGCGAACAAAACAGATGCCTTCATTTCCTTTCCAAGCCAGGTTATTTAATTCACATTCAACACTTGGCAGAGGAAAAATACTGCAAAAGAAGGTTCCTGAAAGATCTTTTAAAAGCATGTTTTAGTCAAAACTTTTAAAAACTAAACCAGCAATATGTGCAAGCAAAACTCTGTCTTAACATTGTCCATGTGCATCCTGTTTTGTTAACACCTAACTTAGCAGGGTCCTCCCGATCAACTGCCACAACATTCACCCCTATACTGTTCACCTCCCTATTGCTATACAATTAGTAAATTAACATAATTTCAGAACCCAGGGAAGAAGACTAATTCAAGCATTGCTCCCTTGTCTTCTTCTAGCATGGCAAGTCCCTCTCCAAGGCTGAAGGCAAAGTTTGGATTTTGGGGGCAGAAGGCAGGATTTTGTCCTCACGATCTGTGTCTGCCATTGTTGTTCTTCCCCCCTCACGTAACATTCTTGCTCATTTGCCCCCACTGATTCCATCTTTGCTATCTGTAGGCACAAAGATTTATGAGAGCACTTCTCTTACGCAATACCGAGTCCCAAGATTACTTCGCGCAAAATGAGATTAGGGCTTAATATTGAGGTAATTATAGTAGATCTGTGGATTTCTATGTGTGTGTAATCTGCAAAACGCTTTGCATTTGGGCCAGTTTCTTCTTGGTGTCCTCTCTTCCCAGGCATCTCCTGCATGTCAGACAGGATGTGGGGCACCTCAGGCTGAGCAAGGCAGGCTCTGCTTGGGCGAGGTGGCTCTGTCTTTGGGCACTGGCAGCAAAGCACATACGGACAAGAAAAACTAACACTAACTTTTCCAGACAACCATGTTCTTGTACCCACAACCGACACTCACCTGTGCTCCTTCCTCCTCTTCTCCCACCACAAGACGTGTTAAAACTGCACTGGTTCAGATCAAACACCCAGCAAGTCCAACAATGCCTGACACATGCAGATATCTCAGGCAGAGTAAAAGAAGCAGCAAACGCATTGATACCTCTGCAAGTGCATTTTCTCAGTTGCCATCTTAGGGGTAATTAATTTTTTTTTATTCTTTGTGCCCAACAGCCCATCTGACAGCATTTTCTCCTGTGATTTCATCAGTTTGGTTCTGAAGCCATGTAAACTGTTGTCATTCAAAGCACTCTGTGGCACTGCATTCTGCGGTCTTAGTGCAGACTGAGGGAGAGGCACCATCAGTTTTGATCTAGACCAGACTGTGCTCAGTCATGTCTTTGCTAAGCTGAGTTTGAATCTTTTTAAGCATCCCTTGTACGGAATCCATTCCTTATCTCTGATCACTCTTTTCAGCCTCATCTTTGCTTTTCCAGTTGCAATGTATCTCAAAGCACATCTTTCTTTGCGCCAACCCACTGTAATCAGTGTATTGAGGACTAAGAGCCATGATACTATCCCTCTGTTTTCCTTTCTTATTCCTTTCCCAAAGCCCCTCATACAAGCTCATATGATCACTGTTGAACAATAAAGTTCCATTTTCACAGAATTAGAGCAAGCTCTTCCTTTTAAGTGGCAAAAATTAACTTTCACCTCATCAGTGCATCAACAAATTAAGATTACCCCCCTGCTTTGTATTTATCTGGAACAAATTTAATTCGGCATTTTGCTGCCTGTAATTCAGTGTCAGAAGGACAAGCTGCAATTCTTCCTAATCAGCTCTTATATTGTCTTCCTTTCCTCCTCAACACCTTTCTCACCAAATCATTTATGAATATGCTAAACGGTAGAGGTGTAACACAGATCCTCCTCCTTCTCTTGTCCCAAACTTTCCTTCTCTGTGCTTCTTGAGTCATTCAAAACCTCCAGCAGATATGAGCTGCACCATTTCCTTTGCAAAAGTCACACTGCCTTTTTGCTACTGGAAGTTGTTAGTCCATCTGGTTACCTTTTTTTGTCTTTTATTTTTTAAAAAGGCACTGAACTGTGATATCCTGCTGAACTATATTTAAGAACTGCTACCACATAAATCCTCTTCCATTTCTCTGGCTTCAAGGTATTGAGAAGTTACATAGCATAATTAGTAATTCGGTCATTTCAGGCCTGACTTTCCTTTGGAACCCTTGGGCAAGCACCATCTGGTCTTGGCATCTTGTAACTGTATTTATCACTTTGCTCTATAAATTACTTCACTGAAAATTCAAGCAGAGACAGATCTTCCAATGAGTCCTGTTCTCCATAAAGAGAATATCTGGCACAGGAACCTCTTTGGACTCCTGAACTCCTCCACAGGAAACAGGAATGCACATAAGTCATCTAACTTTCTACTCATGGCTTCATCATCAAATATTTCTTTCACTTCTTCATCTATTGGCCCTCCAGACTCTAGCACCTTTCTTGTTTCTGATGAACTTGGAATTTTTTTTTTTTTTTTGCTATTAGTATCATGTTTCTCAGAGTCTCTCTGGCTAGTCCTTGTATTTTTCATTTGACTTGCCAGAGTTCACATTCTTATTTACTTTCCTGGTCAACTTCATGACTTAAACTTTCTGAAGGTTGTATTCTTATTTCTAATACTTTCTTTATTCCAAACTGCATGCTCATTCTCAGCTGTCAACATTCTACAATATAATTTAAAATCCTCCCAACAACATTTTCAATCTCAAGCGCAGAAGCCTAGTTCTGCTGTCGTTTACATGGAACCCAGCCTTTCCAAACAGCTCTTGGACTGAGGTTCAAAAAATGAGCCAATTCACTTGGTCAGCACCCAGTCAAGATCCCACCATGAGACAGCCTTCTCACTTCACACAATTTCAACAGAGCAGATGGGAGATGAAGAATAAAGAGCTTCCAGGTGTAAAATATTAGAAAAATTGAATGTTAGCAAAGAATGCAAACAGAGATAACTGGTACTTGGACAGCTGCTAGTTCTTTCAAACCACTGACACATGCAAAGACAACCTCCATTAAAACTGTGAAGATGAGGAAGAGGAATCCCTTTGTGCACATCCACACTAGCGACCCTCTCCAAATGTGACAGCTCAGGCCAGGTGAGACAGAACTATTTCCAGTTGTAAAGCACTGCTAATTAACTAAGCAAAAAGACTGAATTGAGCCCTGTTTCTGATTAAAAAACAACAATAAAAAAGCAAGCAGAAAACCCACAACTGTCAGAGCCTGAGGAAAGCAAAAATCTCGTATTTGGTGTACTGCCCAATTTTACTGGGTATACTTGTGACTCTCCATCTGTTCCTTTTACAAGGGACCCTGGTCATGAAAGGTCGTCAGAGAAAAGACAGCAAACTTTCTTCTGATTAGTTTAATTAGATGATTCACTTAGGAAGAACTGGCTGTTAGTTGTGTGGATGGCAAATACCTGAATTTAAAAGTGTTCTAGATATCTTAGCTCAACTTTTATAGCCTCAAATGTACCTCCCAAATGAAAATATGGTGATAGGAAAAGGACAGAAAAGAGAATGGACAGGGCAGTGTCACTCTACCGACCCTAATGAGCTTTCAGTACTTGATTCACAGTTCAGAATGAGTGGTAACAGAGATCCCATCAAGACCAGAAGGCACTCAGACACCAAACAGTGGTGTAAAAGTAGTAGTAACTTAACCAGTGTACCACAGAGAGTATTTTGGGATATTTTTGCTTATTTTTGAGATGAACCCAAAAGTAATAAGCAACTACCTCTTTCTATTTAGCTACCCACTATTTATAGCAGGAGAGGAATTACACCAAAACACAAGGAGCACAGGATTTTCATCATGCATTCATGTGTGTGCAGGTGCATAGCTGTTCCCTGGGAATGAAGGTCAGCTGTCATTTGGTGCATTTATTTTGCACTGCACTGTTCTATATTACAGTTTCACCCTTATTATGTGCTTTACTAGGACAAGCCCGTCATGGATTAATTTAAGCTTTCAAGGGCACTCTGCTGTACTTTATCAACATGCTAACTTCCTCAAACTCACCCGTTGCACTTCTCCACGTTAGTTAAAACTGCATTTAAAGACACATTGTAAGGCAACAAAGCAGAACAAGAGAGTTCAAACACGAGACAGACCAGATTTAGTATAAAAGGTAAAAGATGGTGTCTGAGTGGAGACCTGGAAAGAACCTGATGATACCACAGCAGCAGCGAATAAAATACTAGAGAAACAGAGAAAGTACACTTGGCTAATGAAAAGGTAGTAGGGCCAAGGTCAGAAACGTCTAGGTCAGAGCAGACCACAGACGTGGTGTGAAGAAGACCCCACAGGGTTCCAGGCAATGTAAGTACATTGAGAGAAAAAGATTAAGTGCAAAAACCAAAAAACCCAAGTGTTACTATCAAAATAATGAAGAAAGATGATGATACTTCCAATACCCCTCCAAAATGTTTTCATTTGGAATCTGCTTATCTGAAAAGACATCACCAGTCCTACATCCTGGTGGCAGTTAAGATCATTTAGGATGTTTTTACTGTCAATTCCTGGCTCCCAGAACTCCCCGCCTCTGGCGCTCGGCGGCTGTGGCACTCAGCCAGAGCGTGAGCTTGGTGAACAAGGAGGAATAATATGAGAGCTGCTCAGCTGAGCTCTGCTGAGACTGAATTTATTTTGCCCCTTGTGTGAAGGTGCATTCATGTCTTGAAAAATTATTTTAAAAAACCCCATGTATTCCAGTGTTAAATGATGCAAATCACCCATTCAAATTAATTTATGTCAAACATTTACGCCGAATATGCTGTTAAACATTCCAGTGAACTAATTAAAGTGAAATAAGGCTAATGTTTTTCCTTTTTTAAACATGCAGCCTTGGTCCAAATCAGTGGCAGAATGAGACTGTGTATATTAGAAAGGGAAATGACAGTGCTGTGTGGCTGGAGATCTGTGTAAAGCCAGAACAGGGCAGGAGGAAGGAACATAGATGTATTAGAAGAGCCTTCAACAGAAAGCAAATATTTTCACAAACTATCTTTTCAGGGAGGGAAAGACTTCATATTTCCATACTGGGAAAAAATCCCCAAATAAAACCATCAGAGAATCTAATAGTTTGAATCACAAACAACATTTAGGGCACATAAAATTAACTTTTCAGATTTTTGAGATAAAAAGAGGAATAACAGAACTTTGCTTCTGGAAGAAGTTTGCCATTTCAAAGTCACACAGATGGCAGAATTGACACTTAGTCTAAGCTCTGGGGGAAAAAAACAAACCAACAACAAAATTAACATTCTCTAGGGAGGTCTTAGGGTTTAATTTTCTCCAAATCCTGTATCACACAGAGAAAGGGTGGGTTGGAACCACTGCTCATGAAGGGTTCCCTGCAACAAACAGGTGAACTGTACCACGAGAGAAACAAAAGCAGGATATGAGGCAGCAACTAAAAACAAACAACCCCCCCGTTCCAGACACCTCTTAAAGGGATATCAAAGTAGTTATGGTATCATTTGACTACGAACAACACTTCATTCTGAGTATCTGTAATAACTAACTCTGTAAACCTCTGGGAGAAGTTTGGGTTTTAAAAATAAGACCCAAAAACACAACTGAAGTAGTCTAGAGGTTCCTCTCGCCCTCCAAGGAATGGGTTTCCTCGCACGAAAGGTTTATGCAGGGTGTTGTTTAATACTGAGCAGTTTTCAGCCCAGGTAAGGCTGTCGGGGCACAGGACTCCGGTCGTGTCAAACCACCCCTGGCAACTTCTCGGCCCGCTGCAGCCGCCCCACCAAAAAAAACACCGCCCAAACTTTCCAGTTTCGCTCCCAAAGCCCATTACTCCTCAAGCTAAAAGTTCAACGGCGCACAAATCCCTGGCAATCCTTCCGCAGGCGCCCCGGCACGGCCCCGTGAGCCGCAGGGTGCCCGGGACGACCCCCGGTGCGGGCGGGGCGCGGCCCCAGCGGGGGTGACGTCACACAACAAGCTGCCACTCACCGGGGCACCCCCGGTGCCGCCCGTGTCACCGCGCGGGGCCGGAGGGCAGCACCGCCTCCGCCTCCCTCCGCACCGCCCACGACCGGGCGGCGGCACCGGGT
>VZRN01002471.1:515198-530296 GCA_013397935.1 Dasyornis broadbenti | reverse complement strand
GCCCGGCCGCGCGAGCCCGCCCGCCCGCTCCACGGCCAATCGGCGCGGCCGCGCGCGGGGGCTGCCGGGAAGGGCCGCTATAAAAGTGCCGGTGCTATTTACGCCGCGTGGATTGGGGAGTGGTGGGGTTTGTGGGGTGTACGGACGCTGGGCTGATTGCTGCCGAGCTCCTTGCGGCCTCACCAGTGCCTACCCCGCGGGGAGCTATCGGTGTTGGGCACGGCCCCTCCGCACTAACTGGAGGAAAGGTGGCCGTGGTGGAAATTGGAATCGCGATGCCCGATTTGCCTACGAGTCGTTCAGTTCCCCGTTTCTTCTAGTGGAGCCACACCTCGAGTCTTGTGTCCAGTTCTGGACCCATCAATTCAGGAAGGACATTGTGCTAGAGCGGGTCCAGAGAAGGGCAGCGAAGCTTATGAAGGGTCTGGAGCACAAGTCCTGTGAGGAGCAGCTGGGGATGTTTAGCCTGGAGAAAAGGAGGCTTGGAGTGACCTTGCCACTCTGCACAACTCCCTGACAGTTGTAGTCAGGTGGGAATCGGCCTCTTCTCTCAGATAACTAATGACAGGATGAAAGGATGTAGTCTTAAACTGTGCTATGGGAGGTTTATGTTGGACATTAGGAAGAATTTCTTCATGGAAAGGGTGATTAGACACATTAGAATGGGCTGCCCAGGAAGATGTGGAGCCACTGTCCTGGGAGGTGTTTAAGGAAAGGCTCTCTATCACACTCAGTGCCATGGTCTGATTGCCATTGGGGAGTTTGGTCATAGGTTGGATTTAATGATCTCAGAAGCCCTTTGCAACTTAACTGATTCTGTTAGAGGTGGCTGGTGGGTGAGGGCAGTGGTATCAAGGTACCCTGTTTGCCTATGGACTTATTTATTCCAGTGGA
The DNA here is from genome assembly GCA_013397935.1 of Dasyornis broadbenti. NCBI lineage: Eukaryota > Metazoa > Chordata > Aves > Passeriformes > Dasyornithidae > Dasyornis > Dasyornis broadbenti. The sequence goes on along the minus strand of VZRN01002471.1, from coordinate 529,402 downwards.
GCAGGTGAGCTCTGCAGGTGGAGCTGGGGAAGCTGAGGGTCTCACAGGCAGCACAGGGCAGGGGCTGGAAGGGTTGGACTCACTGCTATGTGTTGCTGCCAGCATCTCCTGAGTATGTCTGTAGTGAGCCTGATGGCAAGGATTGCTCTCATCCCAGATTGCAGAGCCTTGTGGTTGATGCAGTGTACCCTGGAGGAAGGGTACTACTACTTCATTGTTTCTTTCCTTGCCCACTTGAGAAGGTTCAACAAGTGGAACTGGCCTCAGGGGACCCCGGGGGGCATCACTGCAAAGGGAATGTGTGTACAGAGAGGGTTGATGACAAAGAGCCTCTGCTGCCTCTCAGGGTTCCCTTGTGAACAGGCACAGTAGCCTTTAGCTGGCATTTGGGGGTGGTCTATTTGACCTGGGCACTCTAGAAGAAACTGATGCTGTGCCAGTTCTGGTGTATGATCTCAGGTATTTCTCCCCACTCCCTCATTGGACAACATTTGCATTGCCAGTTAACTTTAGCCTGACCTTTTCATGGACTACACTAGTGCCTAGTAGAGGGAAGGAGCTGCTTAGGCCTTCTCAGTAAGCAGGTCCCTGGGCTTGGCTTGCTCAGTAAAGCATTGCAAGAAAGGTGACTTTTCCTTAATCAAGCAAACATTTGATACTATCTGGTAAATGGTTTTTATAGCTTGGTACCAGTTCTTGATGGATGACTGACAGAGCGCACAGTCAGAGGCCCGTGATAGTTTGTTCTGTGGCTGACCAGTACACCTCCACCTCTGATACTGAGACAGAAGTTCATTTGCCTGAAGTCCACAGGGAAATTACCTGTGGTTTGGACACTGGCTTGGTGGGGCTTGAACCAGAAATCAGTTATTTCTAGGCCATAGGTTCTTTTAATAATTTTTTTTTTAATTACTGTTTGATAGAGATCCTGTGGCCTACTACTTTTTTTCATGTTCCATTGGGAAATTTAGCCTTTGTTTACAAAACACCGTCAGGTGTTTTGATCCTCTGTGTGTGTGTGTGTGTGCATTTCCTTTTCCTAGCTCCTTGCCCAAGGGAGAGCATCCATTGAATTTGGATGGGTCTGTGGCCCCAGATCCTGCTCTCTCAAGTGGGCGCTGTTTGGGCAAGAAAGTGCTTCAGGAGCTGATTTTTCCCAATTTGGAGAATAAGTAGCTTTTAATGGATTAAAAGCTTTGGTTTTAATCAACATAGCTAACAAGCTCAACTACCACCAATGAGGGTCCTCAGTCTAACTCTCTGTAAACCATACCTTCTGAAGGTGTCTGTAGTGTGAACTTGCCACCTCCTCTTATCTCATGTCTTTCATTGTTCCAAACAGTCTGCATCCCGACTTTCATGATGGCCAGGACCCCAGTAGGTTTTCTGCTTCAAGGATGAGAAGGTGCTGCAGAAGTGCGGCTCTTCTCATATGACATGTGGAGACTTTGTTTATGAGCTAAAGCAATGTATTGAGAAACAATTTGTTTGGTCATAAATGTAAGTCACTCCCTCCCTCCTCCTCCCCCCAATTTATTTTTTGCCAAGATAAGGGCCCATACAGGGGAAAAAAATGATTTATTATCAGAATGCTGTGAACAGCTAAAAAAACCCCTGAATTTCTTTTGCAGATATTTTTATTGCAGAGATACCTTTTGCAATCAATTCCACTTAAGTCAGAAAGTCTTCCAAGTGTGTTTACAGCTACCAGAAAAAAAATCCAAGAAGGGAGAAGAAATAATAGGAAGCAGTAGCTGGTAAGTTTTTTTCCCTTAGGGAATGTACCATGGGTTATATTTTTGGTGAATCTGTACACTTGACTGAAGAGTAAATGTATTTTCTGAGCCAGGAAACTGAGAGCTTCCTTCAAACACCACAGCATTGACATGATTTAGTAAAAGTCCTTGCATAACATACCCATTAGTTAATTGCATCATAATTTGCTTTTAAAAGTCTTGTCTGAAACTGGGAATAATATCTAGAAATGTTTGCAAACCAAACATGATGGTATTTCAATGTTGTCTTCATTCTAGAGCTATAAGCTGAGCAGTGTAAAGCATCTGTTTACCACAGTAAAAATGTGGGTTTGTATATGGTTTTTAAAAGAAAAAAGGGCAAAAAGCCAAAAATACAAAAATCCTCAACAACTTACCCTTCCCAGCTGATTTGGAGATCCAGCTTCTAACATCAAGAACTTTTATCTGAACCCAGGCAGCTCAGAGTCATAAAGGATGAAAATTAGCAGTTCAAGCCACATATGCAAAGTGTCTTTTCTGTTTCCTCATATGCAGTGTAATTAAGCAAATAGGAACTCTCCCAATGATGCCAATATGAAAAAAAAAAAACCAAAGAACCCAGCAGAGTCCAAACCAAAAGGAGATCTATTTCTTCTATGTAGGACATCAGTCTTCCTCTCTGCCTAGTCAATACCACATTTAGGCCAAGTACAGGCCTTGATGAAGATAGTTTTTGATCTGCCTCACAGATAAAGAGTCCTGAAGGGCAAGTTACCTGTCTGACATCCTAAAGGAAGTGGCCACCTTGAAAGCCAGTCCTTTAGCCTCCTCCTTCCCTCTTATTGTAGCAATTACCTCACTTGTGTCTGTCCATGGGTGGTAGTTTGCAGCTGGGCCCATGGGTGCTTTGTTGACGTGTTGCTGTCATGACAGCCCTGATGAAAGGGAGAATTCCAGTCCTCTGGATAGGATTTTCACAGAAGAGACAACTGCCTGTTCACACACATAAGGAAATCCAAAGTCTTTGATATGCAGAGGCAGGGCAGGAGCTCCGAAAAGTAGCTGGCTTCTAGTCTAACACAGGCTTTTGGCTGTATTTGGAGAAAGGATGCCTGCGAGCCCCAGCTCAGTGCAGCTGAAGTGTCTGACACAAGCATGGGTTTGTCTGGGGCACAGGCACCTCCAAGGTTGCATTCGTTGGGCTTCACTGTTGCAGAACTGCAGGAGAAAAAAGCAGCTGTGTGTTCCCAGTAAGAGAATCCCTGGTGTGGAAAGCCTCAAGGCTCAGATGAACAGCAGCCTTCCAAGAACTGTGGGTCTCCAGGCTTATCCTCTGCCTCCACGGATGCAGCAAGCACTGTTTAAAATCCTACAGCAAAGCCCTCAGAAACCTCTGTGCTGTGTTCCCTGTCCAAATGTGGGTTCCTTCTGGTCTCCTCAAGTGAAGGTGATTTAGTGCCTGAATAGAAAATTTATCTTGCATCCTTACCTGGGACTGTGTATCCAGGAGGCTGTACCTCTCAGAGACCCTGGCTGGCTCTTGGGCACAGCAGCTCCAGACTGCAGTGACTTGCACAAGCTCATCCTTTAATCCTAGTGTGACTCACCGTCCTGTCTTCTACAAATAGGGCACAAGCAGCTCCTCCTGCAGTTCTGAAAACCTTTCCTATATTTCACTATCATCTTGTTGCAAGTCATTTATTTTTCTACACATTCTTTTAGCTTGTCTCAGTTCAAAGCTGAATTATTTAGTGTATTTCACACCAACAAAGCAGCTTTGCTTTAAGCTCGTACATGGCATTTTGCTGGCTTTAAGTGAGCAGTAGCTGCTGTGGCAAGAAAATGCAATGGCAATAAGTTTACTTTGTGGTGTATTCAGAGAGACTTAATTAAATTAAAACCCCAATCAGAAAAACGTAGTTTGACTAACAGGCAGCAAGCAAGACCAGTGAAGTTCAGTTTATGCTCAAACACAAAATTATTCCAGAACTCTGAGTTTGTAAATGGAGCAGAACAGAGAAAATTCAGAGATGTTTAGTAGGATCCAGCAATAACTGTATTAGACAAATATTAATGTTTTGCAAAATAATAGAATATAAAGGGAATAGAAGATTTCAATTGTACAGTAAGTAATTCAATATTAAATTCCTTTTGTGCACTTGGAGATAATCCAATTGTTTTTTTCCTCTCTTCTGAATTTAGAAATATTTGGAAGAGCTCTAGTGAATTGTGCTAGAAATAAAGTGAAATAAAACCCCTTTCCCATTTCATTTTAAAGGGTAAACCGAAGAGAATATGTTGATGCAACTTGATCCTGAAACAATTAAATGTCCCCAACACTTTACTAGGATGTCAAAATTGTTTTTTTCTGTGAAGTGCTCATGCTCCCCTTTTTCAGTGTTGTTTCAAGACCCAGCAAAAAATCTTGGCCTTAAGCATGGGGCACAAACATTCAGCACATGCAACACTCCACTTATATCTTGGGGTGGCTTGTTAGCAGGGGGAACACATCAGGGTAACAGTCCCCGGGACTAATTTTTCATATGTGATTTCAATCTGCCATTAAATCCTCAGTAATTGCAGTATTTTCCTCACAGTTAGAAGGGAAGGAGCAGTGGGTATCCCCTTAGTGTGAAACTGACTGGGAAGGACAGACAGACCTGCCAGTGACCTACCTCCAGTCTTGCCTGAGCAGGACAGTGCCTGTGCTCTGCAGCCTTCCTGCTGTCTGCTGCTGCATCCTGGAGAAGTCAAAGCAGAGAAGGACCACAGCAGGACACCTGGCATGTGCTGACACAGCTGGAAGAGGAAGGAAGTCCTGGCCATGCCTTGCTGCGTGTAAGGCTCCCCCTAATCAGCTGCAGCAGAGCAGGATGAGAACTGAAGCTTTAGTAGCTCTGATTGCATTTGGCTGGGGGCGTCCTGTACCACTGGGAAACTATTCTGGAGACTTCCTCTGCCTGCATTCAAAAAGTGGGAGAAAATTAATTATATCCTCTGTTATTAAAGTCCCCTGCTCCAAGGGACACTCGGACAGACTTTTAGGCTGCTTTTAGTACTTTCTGACAGAGGAGGGAGCTGTCAGCTCAGCTTTGAGCTGCTCAGCAGGCAGAGGTGCCCACCTGGGAGCTGGCTAAGCTGTCTGGGCAGCCCACTGAAGGGACATGCTCAGCTTGACTTGCAGGAGATGAAAACTAATTTGAAAGTGCTTAAATCTTTTGCTTTAAGTTTGTGTCCCTGTACAATGAAAACCAGTCACAAGTCTGCAGGGACAGTGGGAGCAGTGGGCCTGAGAAGCTCTTTGGAGATGGAACATTTGGCAGTGGGATATTGCACTTTTTGTTGCTGTAGCAATGTCCCCCTCCACTGTACCAAGAGTCCCCAGAAAACAGGACACCTACCTGCCAGTGTCCAGAGCCAGAGTACCCTCCTCTGTGCCACAGCAATGCAAGCAGCCCTTTTATCTGGGACACCTGCCAGACAGCAGAAACAGGCAAGGAAACAGCTAGGTTAAACTGGTCTGAGGTTGACTCAAGCCAACGTGGACTGGTCTGAAGTGGAATAACAATCTGATTCTATCTGTTGAGTCTCCTGGTACAACCCGTCAGCAACCTTCCTGCCTCAGCCAGTGGCAGTGTTGTGAGGTATGGCTTAATAACAACCCTGAAATAAAAAGAATTTCTTCATTAGATGTTGCTTTACAACTGCATCAGTCATCTTCTGTCCAGCTGCTAGTGGCAAAGCTCCAAGTGGGCTGAATGGGGCTGGTTTTGCAGGTATGTGGAGTGATGGTGGTTGGAGTGTGCAGCTGGGCAGAACAGGGCTGAGTCAGAAGCTCTCAGTGATGTTGCTAAATTCAGTTTGCCGCAAAGATCTTTTTCGCCTTCACACTGGAGCTGTCTTTATGCAGCCTTTCTGCCTTCAGAAACGTGGCTCAGCCCCAGTTCCTCCGAGTCACACACATTCATTTGTTGGCTGTTGGGAAAAGGGGAGTGAGAAGACATGGTGTTTGTGTTACATGTTTGGGGACTGGTTTCCACCATGTTTGTCCTCTGGCAGCAGTTAGGTGACAAAGATTAAAAGCATGTCTTCCCACCCAGGGTATTGTGCTTTATTTCTCAAGCCACAGAGATAATGCCTGTCAGATGGCTTCATTTAAATTGTAGTGAGACCCCGAACTGATGATTTAGGAGCACGCACTGACTTTGTTGTGGTTCTGGGTTTGGTGTGTGTCTCAGTTTGAAAGACAGCTGTCTGCTAAGGAAGGTGGGAACCTCCCTTAGAAGAGAGGATATGACCCCCCTTCCCTCCAAATTGTTATAACTTTGAAATCAAGGGCTCTCAGGCAAAGATATGGGAAAAGGAATAACAGTTCTTTACAGTATCTATAACGAGGAAAACAAGCAACAACAACAGTAGCAACAACAAACAGACAACCAGGAACCCGGTGGCAGCTTTCTCTGGGCTGCCAGACACCACCCATGCCCTTTGGTGCAGTTACGGTCACGGCCAGCAGGGGGCGCTGTTGGGCTCCCAGCCAGGCAGGGCAGGGGCCATGGCTCCCGCGCCTGCAGGGGGCGCTGTGGCGCGAGCTCAGGTCTCCTCCTGAGGCGAATAATGGCAGACGGAGCGGATGGCAGGGCAGCTCGATGGCGAAATAGATTGCAGCAGGAAACCTCGGAGCAGCAAGCTGGACGGCAGAGCTGGTTCACTCAGGCTGCCGAGCAAAAGGTGGCAGAAACTCTGCAGCGGTGGCAGAAGCTGTAGCGCGTCCCGGCAAGCGCGGGATGGGGGTCATCGGCCGCTGGGCTCCCCCATGGCAGCTGCCGTACACAGCCAGAGGATGCCGTATGTGCAATTCAGGAGAGATTGGTCAGGGATCCTGTGCTTTTTTCCCGAAAGAAAGCTCACCCAGCAAGGAAGAAAAAAACAGGGCAGTGTTGAGCTGGGCTTCCGTGGTCGCTGCGACAAAATGCAACCTGTTTCCTCCGATGTCCGGGAGCAAGTGACAGGGTGCTTACCTGGTGCTTTTCCTCCCCTGACTCCGCCCAGCCACAATCTTTTGTCTCTTAAGTACCCAGTAGTTAAGGCTAGTTAAAATTTCCCTAGCAACAGGATGGAAAAATTCCCCAACCTCCAACAGTGTGTTGCTTTGTGCTCAAGAAAAATAGATTGTTACTCAACCAAGGCTAAATGTGGAGGTAATACCAAATGCTGTATGAAATGGAATCTCTTCCCAGCCCCAGTCAGTCCTCCAATCCCGAATTATTTTTCCACCTGGAACTGGTGCTAGAAAGCAGCAGCCTTTCCTCTGCCTCAGTCAATGCACCAGCATCATCTTAGTGCTAATGTTGTGAGCTGGTCTGGATTAATAGCAAACCTTGTGTATCTTCTACAGCAGAGACTGACTCACATCAGCTCACTTGATCACTTATTCCAGGAAGAGTAACACTCAAATTTGCCAGAGAACTGTCCCTGACACACTGAAATATTTGTGAATTCAATGCTTTTGCAACTCAGAATGACAATTTCTGAACATTTTCCTCTAAAATTGTTCATACTGGAATGTGAGGATTCTACAAAAAGCCTTGACAGGCTCTTCAATTTGAGAAGAGTTTAAAATTGATCACTTGGACCAACAGGAGCATTTGTTCCAGGTAACTCAGACTAATGTCTGAAAACCAAGGCATAAACTTGGGATTTAAACTCAATTTCATGCAGAGTTTTTTTTTTAACAATATTTTAGCCTCAGTAACCCAGGAAAGGGCTCTACCGAGCCAGAAAATATAGCGTTTCTCAGTGGCAGACTTCATGCAATCCTTTTATGTTGGTTTTGCTTTTCTATTTTTTTGGACAAGAGGGAAGAGGTGCAGGAGCACACACTGCAAAGGCATAAAACTTCCTCACTTGTATGGGAGGAGCAGAGGTTTCATAGTTAAATGGCAAAAAGGTTTGCTTTTAGGCTTTTGAATTTTGGCACAAGCCCCTGTGGGATGTGTGTGATTGGCCTTCCCCAGCCTCTGCATAGTGTTGCATTTCTTCATGAAAATAGGACCTTTGCTGGTACTGAAGTAAACAGAGGCAAATGTAGGGGAAATGCCCAGGGCAAGAGGGAGCAAACTGGGTGTGATGTGTGGTGGATGGCTCTGAGCTAACTGCTACAGCTGAATACCTCCTTTTCATTTAATTAGTAAGGCCATATCCCAGGGCTAAAGACTGTCCTGCTCTCTCAAAATTTCCAAGTGATTCTGGAAGGGTTGCTCAGATGTGGCTGACAGGCAGCAGAACCAGAACTGCCTCATAAACTTATAAAATCTTGGGAAATTGATTTATCTGCAAAAACAAAAACAACCCCAAAATAAGCAAAGTTGAGCCAAAATTACATTTTGTTATTTAGCGATTCACCTCAGCTCAGTTTGTGACACTGTGCTCAGGCCCCTCATCAAACAGCTGCTGCAAAGAGCAAGCCAGAGAAATGGGGGCTGTGTGCAGTTACCCCTGGAAGTGGAGGTGCTGAGATGGAGCCTGACCAAGCCACAGAGGAAGAAGCTGTATTATGTGAAGGAGGGCAATGCAATTTCTAGCAGTCACTGCTGTTCTGGTGCAATGCAAGGGCTTCTTACACGTTATCCTTTCTTCCACAGCAGCAACAAAAAGCACACTAAGAAGACAAGAACTCTGCAATGTTTTGTTCTAACACTGTTCTACCTCCCTTCCCATGCTGGTGGTAGGGCTCTGCACTCAAATTCAGATGCAGTTCGTATTTACTGTGATAGAAGAATAAACTACAGGATTAAAAATACTCTTTAAATGGTTTCCCTTCTTGCTGTGGCATACTTGGCATCCCTGGGGATGGGATTTGCACTTCTGTGCTCTGTTGCTGCAAAGTTAAGCCTACGGCAATGACACTTTGAGGAGAAAAAGGAGATCACATTGAGGTGGAATAATGTCAGAAATCACCTGTGTTTAATAGTTTTTATTATGAATGGTGTGTCCACTATGAGGTAGTAGGAAAAGAAAGGGAAATATGAGAGTATAAATAATCAGGTTTTCTGAAACTCCTTTTGGAAGCTCTCCCCCTCCTCAGATTTACAGCAGCTCCTCACAGATATTCTGTAGTTGGAAGAGTCTCACGAAGTATTTTTACAAGACTTTTTTTTTGCCAGGAAGGAGATGAAAATCTTAAACCAAAACTGTCTTTTAACTTTAAATTTGGAGTTGTTGTCACAATATAATTCTTTAGAGAGCTGCAGGAGAGGTTTTTAAAAGTGCTATTTATACATGTGCATTAAAAACAGGAGTACAACATGGCTATGAGAAATTAATTTTCTGGTTTTGAAGCTAGCAATTAAGATTGGAACAAATGTTCCTGCTTGTTGTTCCTTCTGCAGTCACTCTTGTAAAACTAAAGGAGAACCATTGACATGAAAGCTCTGTTGGTGTCATTACTGCTGGGCTGCTTTGCTTTACGGAGTGTCAGACTCTGGTTAGAATGACGTCGTGTAAGGCTCTTCAAATCCTGCTGAGATCCCTGAAGCCTGTTAGGGGATCCCTCATTAAAAGTTCTGGAAGACAGTCTAAATTGTTACTTGCTGTAGAGAATGAGCTTGTTGACAAGACCATATTAAACCCAGCACTTTCTGCAAGCACAGTTTGTAAACCCAGAGAGATGGAGCGTGGTGTGTTCCTGATTCCCTTCTTGTTTCTGTCTGGATGGAAAATGGAAAAACACTCTGGGTAAACTATCTCATGTTTTCAGCAAGAAAAACACCCTAAACTCAATCTAGATCTTGTGTACAAGAGAGGAGGTTAAAAAAAAAAAAAAGACAGGAAGGCCTGGTTTGTTGATGTGTATTCTGTAGCTCAAAGACAATGTAAGATAATCCTCAGGGTAAAGAAGGAAGTACACAGCTGCTGCTAAGGCAATGCAAGTTGAAGACATGCCACAGGAGGAGAATTAAGAGAATATTTCAAAGCAAATGTCCCTATACAATACATTTTTCACTACGAAAAGGTGTGAATAGCCCCGTGCTTTGTGTGTATATGTGATACACTGCAGTAGGAGGTACAAATATTCCCAGCATGGGCAAAGGGAGATACTGTCCTCTGGATCAAACACAGGTGTATGTGAGAAGCATTGCTATTACCAATGTGAGAACAGATCCTTCTGAGCACTGGCCCTTGCCTGGCACCGCTGGAGGAATTTGGCCAGACCTGTTTGGTCATGAGTCAAAGTTACGTACCCAAGTTCCAAGTGACTGGAGCTATAAACAGCTTAAAATGATTTTCAGGGAAGTTCAGAGATGAATAATGCATCTTTTCAGGCTCGTAAGTGATCTTTTATTCACAGAAAATCAAAGCAATGTACAAATGTAGTTGCTGGCCTTGGGGAGGGTAGTCTGAATGCCTGCTTGTCATTTACAGTAGCTACCAGAGGTGATGTGGCATCTGGAAGGAACAGATGAAAGCTCCTTTGCAATTTGTTAAATAAAAACTACCTCAGTATCTTGCTAAATAACTGATAATCAGAGGTGCAGAATTCCAATCTGCTGTTTAGGACTTTGATACCAAAATGAGGAGCTCATAGGCTACAACCTAGAGAAGTTTTTCTTCCATAACTTTATGGAAGTTTTCTTGTAGTATCCATGGAAATTCCCCATGACAGAATTACTTGTTCTGCCACTCTGTGTCTTGGCATTACTGAGTGTTTTGCCTGTCACTGCTATCCATTCTGTTTAGTTTGGTGGCTAGTTTTATTTTAGCCACTGGATCTTACAGCACCCAGGTTTGTGTGGTTCAGGACTGGGGTCCAAGAACAGGGTGAGAATCCAGACTTGACTCTTCTGGTTTCCAAAGGCAGGAGGTAGGAAAGGTTATGTGTCTGTCTGAAAAGGTCCTTCATAACTTAAAAACTGCATTTAATGATGAGACCATTTTTGCTAATATATCCTGGGGGAAAATACTTTGCTGTTTAGCATTTGTGACCTAAATAGACAGTTAACCGTAGAAAGAATAATTTGCATATTTCTTAACACTTTAAAGTTTGTCTGAAAAGATGTACGTACCTTTTCATACTCTGTAACACTGAAATTTTTATTCCTGTCATGAGTAAGGAACATTCCTGTCCTGCAGTGGGAAATTAATTTAAATCTGAGGGCAAACCAATGGATCAATAGTTAATCCTTCAGTGCATCTCCTCTTTTGTGTTAGCAGACACATTAAAAGGTCAAGGGCTGAAGTGCTGCCAAGCTCCTCATGCTGTTTGCCTTTCACAGGCCTGGCCCTCATGGGATGCCAGGTTGTATGTGAGCCCTTCCTGGTCTCATCTTGAGGTTTTCCCACCAACAGCAGCTGCATTTCAACAAATGAAAAATGTTTTAGAAAATTTATCGATCATACAAGAAGCTCCACATTGGCAAATATTAAAAGTGTATGTGTCAGTACTGGGTGATGAGAAGGGGAATGCATTATGTAGAGCGGTAAACCTGTGCTGTCTTGTGTAGCCTCTGTGACAACCTCCCAGAGAGCCCCCTGCTCCCAGCACCACTAACCCTGTGCTTAGGAGGTCAGTGGCCAAAACCTTACTGACTTAAATGAGCTATGGCCTGGTCCTGGCTCACTGGAGCACCATCCAAATAGTTCTTGGTGCCCTCATTCTGCCCACACAGTCCAGTCCTGCCTTCTATAGTGTCTTTCCTCTGGAGAGAACCTACCAGGTGAGCATTTCCATGTGCCTCTGCTGCCTTCCTTCCAGTTTTTCCCGCAGCTGATGATCTCCCTTGGTTGCAAGGGACCAAGTGCTGATCTTGGTTCATCACCAGTAATGGAGAGTTGCTGTTACAGGCAGCCAGGAAGGACTTGGGAGTGGAGCCCATCTGTGTCTGTGCTGAAGAGAATTCCCCAAGGCTGTGTGATCTGTTCTGGCCACTTGCCTGCCCCTCTTGGGAGTGTATTGCCATGCTGAGTTAGTCAGAGCTGTTCCTGTTTTGCCATGTTCCCAAGGTGATCAGTATCCTTATCACATCTGTTTGCTTACTGGGCACCTGAAGTGACCTTTGCAAAGCTCAGGTCACCTTGTCCAGCAGACAAAGGCAACTGTGAGAGGAAGGACAACAAAGTATCTTGTCCTGGACCAGAGGATGGAGGGTCCAGCAGGCATAAGCAGAATGGGGAAGCCAAGGACTGGGCCAAGGCTGAGCTGAATATCCCAACACTGATACCATGCTGAGACAATGTGGAGTATTGGGAGAGTGAGATGAGGTGACTGCCCTGTTGAACATAATTTATGCTTGCTAATGCTGGGATGAAGCTGGAGTCCCTTCATACAGAGGCTAAAGTAGATGGAGAAATGTTGACTGGAGCTTGAGAGGTAGGGCAGCTCGCCCACATCTGCTTCTGCTCACAACCCACCTATGCTTCTGACTGCCACTTAGAGAGAATTCAAATGAGAATGTGCTCATCTGCATCCCCTGTTAGAGATGTAGGGGACCTAGGGCCCAAACAAATCTGCTGAGACCAAGTGTCAGCCGTATCCTGACAGACAGCACCCTGCTGGAGAGCACATTTTACATCCTTCTGTCTCACTTCTTCCAGGTGTACTGGTTCAGAGTGAAGGCATGAAGCTGTTAAATGAGACCCAAATTTTAGTGTTTGCTGTTGTAATGGAGAAATGTATGTGTTATGTATGAAATGTGTGCAGATTTAAAGAACTTTAAGGCTGGAGGAAGGAGAAGTGTCTGATGGCCAGAGCTGGCAGCTACAGGGCTTTTGAATTCTGTTCCTCTTCTTGCCAGTGATTCACTGCATGGCTTCAGGCAAGACACGTAACCAAGCTAGAATATTTTCTTCAGCTGCAAAAGTTATAATGCCAAATACAAGGAGGGCCTCTGAGGTTTAACTAATTCCAGTTTATGGAAAGCCTTGAGATCTTCACTAGGAAGCTGCTGGAGACAGGCAAGTATTGCAGTATTTCACACTGCTGTTCATAAATGAGCATGCCGGTGAAAAGCAGTGGCTGGACTCCCTCTGCAAATAAAGAAAAAAAAAAAAATCCCTGATGAAGGGGGTTGGGATGTAGGGAAATGGACGTGAAACCACAGCAGGAGAGGCAGCAACAAACTCCACTGCTCCTTGTTGCTGCTTCTGGAGGCGACTCATGTACCAACATTGAGTAAGCTTTCCCTGCTAAGGGGGTTGAAGAGGCTGAAGAAAGCTCAGAGAGGTATGAAGGTTGCTTTTATGCATAGGGAAGAAAAGGAGGATGGCACTGTGCTTGGCCCCATTTCATGAAAATAAATGGGAACTGAAAGCATTGTCTGAGAAGCAGCAAAGGCTGTGGGCTGAGCACTGGTGTTCCGTGGTGCTGCCACAGTTCATGAAGGAGATGCGGGATTGGGCACACTCCCAAAGATATCAGGGCTGTGGAGCTACCTTGTGACAGGAGTTGTTAGAGCACATCAGAGCTTGGGGTGGTGAGTGGTGTGTGAGGTGACAGTGGTCCTGACAGCTCCTGTGCTGGCTGGAGCTTTGTGGGCCTCCAGCAACCAGTTAATGCAGTTCCCCTCTGGGTGACAAAGCCCAGGTGATGCAAAAGCAAGCAGCTGGCCTCCTGCCGGTGGTGGGAAATGTCCCACACCTGCACTGGGCTGAGGGAAGGCCAAACGAGTAAAATACATCTGGCCAAGCATCCTTCTTAGCTCTCCTGGTACTCCCCTTATTGAGCAGTGCTGTCTGAGATGTCTGGCTGGTTTTCCTTCCAGCTGGGCAGTGGGAAAGACTGAACACAGGCAGAAACCAAGATGTTTCTGCCAGTTTGCAACAGTCCCAGTGATGGAATGTGTGAGTGCCTGCTCAAAACCTTCTCTGGGTTTGTTGGGAAGGGCTTGAGTACTACGGAACAGCTCTGCCCACTACCCCGACTGGCCAGGCCAGACCAGGCGTGTGGTCAGGGCAGTGACGGTCAGCTGGTGCAGGGTGGCACCTGCTTGTCCAGCACCCGAAGGAAGGGCCCGTTCAGTGAAGGCTCCAGCTGTTACGGAGCCTGAGGCTCGGGTCAGCCACCAGGGATGCGTGCCGGGATGTGTGCCGGGATGCTGCAGCCCCAGCAGGCTGTAGGACACAGCGATGTTTATCGTTCCGGACCAGCTGTGCCCTGGAGGGCGAGCAGGCTGGGAGGGGAGAGGAGAACCCCTCGCCTTGCTGCAGGGGTCTGAGAGCCCTGCATCCACAGCCCTCCTGCTCGGTGCAGAGAGAGGCACCCGGGCTGTGGGCTGCAGGTGTGAGCAGCCAGGGAGGCGTTGGGAAGGGTCGGGAAGCAGCCGGGAGGTGTGTGGAGCCCCGTGGAGCCTCGGAGGGGACTTGAACCCGTGCGAGCCCGGAGGCCGGGCCCTGCCGCTGCCCGTGCGCCAGGGGGCGCGCTTCCCGCGGAGCGCTGCCGCCGCGATACCCTCAAGGAAGAGCGAGCCCTGG
>VZRN01002471.1:473039-514902 GCA_013397935.1 Dasyornis broadbenti | reverse complement strand
GGAGGGCGCCCGCCGTGTCCCGCAGCGCTCTGGCGGTGGGCACGCCCGTGGCGGGGGCTGCACCGGTGCCGGTGCGAAGGGCGCTGCCTGCGCGCAGGCGGGGCCCAGGGCTGCGAGGCCGCTTGGGGCAGACCCTCACCCTCCGCCGGCCACGGGCACCGGGAGGGTCGACATCCCGGCCGGAAAGGGGAGGTGACATTCCAGACCCGTGGGGAGGGCTAGGGGGAACCGGCAGTGCCTGCCAGTGCCGGCGGGGAACGAGCCACGGGAACCGGGAAGAGCAGTCAGAAATACTTTGCTCTCCTCTGGGGCGGCTGCCATCAGGGCCCTGGGGCTGGGTGTGGGGCTGGCAGCTCGGAGGAATCACCGGAGCCGTGACTGGAAGTGCCAGGTCTATGTTGGTTACAGGGAGGAGCTGAGCCGCTGCGGGAACGGGTGTATCCCTCCGGGAGCTCTGTGCTGCCAGGGCACCCGGGAGCAGCTCCGGGTGCGGCTCAGGTGTCCCCGGGGACGACTGGGTTGGGACACACCAGCAGAGGCAGGACATCGTCCTCTTTCATCGTTCCTTTCCCATTTCCATGTTTCTTGGTGCCCGTGCGTTCAGCCGCAGAGCTTTAGGAAATCTTGGCCTGCGTGGTCCTGCCAGGAGGAAGTTCTCCTCGGGACACCCCTCCTTTGGTGACCGGGCGCCTTTTGGCTGCTCTGCCACAGCTGTTTTGCTTTTGGTCCCGTGAGTTTGAGAGGAAGCAACGCTACTTACTTTTTCCTGCTGCAGCGCCACAGTACCCGCACCGCTGTGGATCAGATGTCTTGAAGCATTTCTGGGCTGAGCTCATTTTTCAGGTGAGTGGGGTCCTGGTGTGAGATGGTGCCTGGCCCAGGAGCATGGCCCCTGTGGTTTGGGCTCAGCAGGACTTGGTTTTGCCATATCTCTGCTTGCCGGGCTCGAGCAGAGCGGAGCCACCTGCGCTTCCTACCAGGATGTGGCTTTTCTTTTGTAAAGCTGAGTGAACAAGCAGCAGCCTCCATGAGTGACTCTTTGTTGACAAAGTGTGTTTATAACACACAGAGGTGAAGGTGGATTGTTTACTTCAGCTCTCACTTCCAAACCATTCCTTCTGTGAAAGTTCCAGGGGAGCATTGCAACCACTCCCTGTGACCAGAGCTGTGTTTCAAGGGAGTATAAAACACAAGCAACTCTCCTGAAGTGGTTTGGGTTGCAACTCCCCAGAGTGGTTGCACTTGGTGGGTGAAAACAAGCAGGAGACATTCACTAGGCTGCTGTATCCCACAGTCAGCGCAAGAGAAAAGATGCCAAACAAAACAGGAAGTCTTTGTTGAAGTTATAAAAACTTCTCTAGTTTAAAAAAAGCCATCTAAAAGGAATACCAGTAATTCATTGTACCTGAGTGTATTGGGAATGCTTTTTCTAGCTGGGTCTTCAGCTTCCTCTGAGCTTCTCTGGGTGCTTGGATCTGGATCTAAACTGGTGTGGTCCTCAACTGGGTCATTGCAGGAAGGTCTGGACTTCTAGATTTATTGACAAAGGGGATGCCCTGGTTACAGTGGGCTTGATACCTATAAATGATAATGTATTTTATTATGGTTCCCAGATCCTTAGCCCAGTGATGTGTATCTGTTATCTGTTGCGTGATGTGTATCTGTTATCTGTTGGGTGATGTAGGCTCCCAGGGTGGTTTTTGGTCTCTCCTGAATGGGAAATGATTTGAACAGTTTTGAGGAGATGGAGATGATACCTCTCTGTCCTACCTTCAAAACCACCTCATTCCCAAGTGGTGCTGAAGCAATATAATTTGTACCTGGTGACCAATTGGAACAGGCTGATGCAATGTGGGACTAATATACAGGAGGCTTCTGGAGGGTTTCCACTCTATTAAGCTTCACACATAAGAATTGAAAGAGAGTGCATTTTGCTGCAAATAAATCACTTTAGAAAGCAGTTCTTTGCCCGAGCGGTAGCTTGACCGCCCTTCTTTTTCTTCTCTGCTCTTGCTGCCAGGGCCGGAACTGTAGCGCATTAGGTGTCCATCATGACTGACTGGGTGCTGCTGGGGCTGATCGCGGTGCTGGTCGTGCTGCTGCTGCTGACCGTTTTTGGTTTTGTCGTCTACTCGGGGCTCTTCACCGAAGTGGTTGTGAGTGCTGGCTCCCCCCCTGTTGGCAACATGACACTGGCCTACAAGTTCAGGGTGGGCCCGTATGGAGAATCCGGGCAGCTCTTCACGGATGGCTGCAGTATCTCCTCGAAGCTCTGCTCCATTGGCATCTACTATGACAACCCTCACACGGTAAGGTGTGCCTGACGAGGCCAGCAGGCTCTTGTGGTCAGCACCTGGGTTCCCAGCTCAGGATGCTCCCTACTTGTGTTTCAGGCACGTGCAGCTCATCCTCTGTAGGTGAGCACTGGGGTTCACAAGGTCTCCCAGATATACAGAGGACGCTCTGTGGGGAAAGGCATCTGAAAGCAGATGGCATTTTGCATAATCCTGACGGAAAGGCATTGGGCAAGCAAAACCTGCTGTCTTCTGATAGCCTCTGCTGAACAGGGTATCAGCAGGATAACAGTTCTGGTTATGGAACAGAAGCCAGTGTTCATGACCCCAAGGTGAGGCATTCCTTGGCATGTTCCCTGGAAGTGCAGCCAAGGCTCCTTCTGGACTTACAGCTCTGTGGTTGAAAGCAGATGGTCTCTTCAGCTCGGTCTGTTCTCATCCATACTCCTTCTCTTGTTTCTAGTGCTCTCATGTGTTTTGAGCTTCCCTGTAGTTCTTCCATCCCCTGAGAGTTCTACCTGAAACCTCAGGTGCTGCGTGCTGAGGGCTCCTGTCTGATGAAACAGTTGCTCCATGATGCTCCTCAGGCTGAGAGGTGAGCAGAGAGCATGCTGCCTGATGGCTGCTAGCCAGAGCCCAGTACTCCATGGGAACAGTTAAAGGCAAGGAACAAACAAAAGTGCATCAGAACTTGCTGGGGGGGTGGAACCTGGCTGCTGATGCTGAATGACTCTGGGGTTTCCAAATAATGGCATGTGGGCGTTTGTCTGGGACAGACAGCGTGGCTCCCCGGTAATTCTGCAGTAGCTAGTGTGACCGTGGAGGAATCTGTGGAGAGGAGGGACAACAGAGTGGCCGGCAGCTGTGTGTGTGTGCTTGGGCACATGTGTTGGGGGCTGGTGTTGGGCACAGTGCTTGTGCTGATAGCTCTCACCTTCTGCTTCTGCTCTGGGGGTGGCTGGTCCTGTTTTAGAAACCTTGTTTCATTGCTTGCAAGATGGACCCAAGGATTGGACCAGCTTTGAGGGGAGAACTCGTCCATGAAAACATAGCGCTGAGTGAGCTGTGACAGGAACATACTGGAGGTGAGAAAGTACTGAGCTTGGCTGTGCACAGTGGAGCCTGGTGTGCTCACCCACCTTGTGTCCTTGTATCCTGTGATGCCCTAACTTGTGTCTACCTACCTGCATCATGGGAGGCAGAGAAGATGCAGAGAATTAGAATTGCCTCTTCCTGGCCTGGGAAGGATGATGGCAAAGATGACTTCTCTCCTTAGGATGAGCTGGGCAAAGGCAGGGATTGAGTAGGCATGCTTGGACACTTTTGTCTAGAGGAAGTGTCATGTTTGGAGCAGGAGCCATCGGGAATGCCTGGGGCTGCCAGGGCCCATGTGGTCCGAGTGGCCATTTCACTGCAACTAATTTGTTTCCTTGTGTTGAGGTCCTCACCTGGAGCTGAGAATCCTGATTCTGCTGCTTGTTCTCCTGTGCAGAACACAGAGCAGCGCAGTCAATGCTATGGGAAGGGCTCAGTGTCCATTCCCAGTGCTATCCTGCACCAGGAATGTGATGTGCACATGCCTGTGGTCGTCCTGCAGCCTTTCAGCTGACGTGTGTCAAGGGTGTTGTGCCGTGGCTCTTTCTTTGCCGAAGCCTGGGCTAGTAAAAGCCTGTACTGCTGAGGCCCACAGATACTGATAAGGGTATCTGTGGTAACTCCTGCCCTGGCTGGCACAGGGAATGCTTTCCCAGGTAGCAGCACGTGAGGCTAGGAAGGGGTAACTCCTACCTGACCCTGAAAATTTGGGCTGTCAATGCAGGATCAAACTGCTTCCCCTTTCAGGTGTTGTCCTTTTTCTCCTCTTCCTGCACCTCCTGCATCTCTGCCTTCACCCTGTGGCTGGAGGAGGCAGTGGGGCTGCAGGCCTTGTCTCTGGTGGCCATCCAGGGTTTCGGAAGCCAACTGTTCCTCCTTGTGGCAAGAGCCTAACGTGCCCTCCAAGGCTTGGCAGGTAGCCCCACAGACCTTGCCCTTCTCTGGAAGGGTTGCCTTTGCTCATGATGTTGGGCAGGTGACGTTGGCCTGAGCTTCCTGTCTCTGAAGACACTGTGGTGGCTAGGGCACAGCGGAGTCGTGCAGGATGTAGCTGCAGTGCCTGCAGCTCTGCATGATGACAGGAGCCTCCCCTCGCCTGCCATCCATGAGCACTGTGTCAGACCTGGTCTGCTGGAGCAGCTAGGGTGCTGATGGAACCTTCCATGGGCTGATCTGTGGCTCCTGAAGTGGTTCCCACAGAGAGCTGCATCTCATCAATGGGCAGGTCAGGCCAGGCAGGGTAATAGGAGAGAGAATGTGTTTGGCCAGATGGTTCTCTTGCCTCTGGGCAGATGAAGAAAGGGCCAGCTGTGCCTTGGTCTCTTGGCTGGAGACTGCAGCGCTCACATCTAATATGCTGGCTCAAGTGCAGAGCACCCCAGTGTCCCGTGGGGCTGTCTGTGTGCTCATATCCACTGAGTCATGATGGCATGGGAGATGGTGTGCCCTGCTGGCTCCTCATTCCTGGAGGCTTCGCAGGGTGGGATCAGTCACCCAGGCTGCCTTTCGCCTGAAAGGAAGAGATGACCTTCTCCTCTTCCTCCTCATTCTCAGTGCTCTTCTGACCTCAGTAAAGCACCCACTGGCAGAGCTGGTCCACCCAGAGCTGGCCACTTGCCACGGATGTTGACTTACTTCCAAAAATAGACCTTTTGTCATCAGGCAGCAGAATGTGCTGGCTATATCCCACGGTGTCACTGGTGGAGTGCCGACGGGCTCTGGCCAGACAGCCACCCCCGAGCCACAGCTCCTGGGGGTTTTGGTGCCCCCCAGTGCTAGGGCAGGAAGGGGCTTGTGACCAGCAGGTGACACGTGGCAATTACTGTGCTGGTGGACTCATGGTCAAAGGAAGCTCTGGCTAGGAGAGAGGATGGGAATGGTGACCTGGCGAGCAGCAGCCATGTGCTGGCTCTCAGTGTGAAGTGTGTCTGGGGGGAGCCCCATGGCCTGGAACATGTGGACTGTCTCAGGGTCATGCCAGGCCTCAGGGCAGCCATTGCCACCAGCATCCCTGGAGCTCCCTGCTGACTCTTGGCTCTCCAACATTCACACAAGAATGCTCCCCAAGTGCTGCCAAACCCCTGCCAGCAATGTTTTATGTGTTGTAATGGACAAGATTAATATTAATTTCAACTTTTTTTTTATTTTTCCTTTTTATTTAATATTTAGCAGCCCAGAGAACTTCTCCCTCCTTTTCCCACCTCTGGCAGGAACAAAAATAACTCCTCATCAAGGACTGGATGTGGCAGCCGGGTTTGTGCTCAGCTCCAGCTAAGCTCCTGCTCATGTATAGCTATGGACACATGCCAGGGCATTTTGCCTGCAGTCCACGTGCTCAGGACCAGCCCATGCCAAAGTGTTGGGTGGATAAGGCCAAAACTCTCTGTGAATGCAGAAATGGGTTTTATTCCAATCAACAAAGCTGCTGGATAGGTTAACTAATAATTTCCAGAACTTTTCCGTCAGGATGCTTGGGGGAACAGAGGATTTGATCAGCACCTGCCAGCTGGAAAAGACAAATGTTTTAGGGGAAGGCTGATTTTTAGTGGAATATTTACTTGCTTCCTGCCTTCCTTGCCTTGAGATGGGCTTTGCCAAACTGGGGAGAAGGCAAATCTGCCTTGGTGCTGCCCTTGAGAAAGTGCCTGTGGGGCTATATGCTCTGAAAAGGAAAAGTAGAAGGAGAATGGAAGAAGCAAACATGCCTTGCCTAGCATTGCTGCCCACTCCAGCAGCTCCG
This sequence comes from Dasyornis broadbenti, assembly GCA_013397935.1. NCBI lineage: Eukaryota > Metazoa > Chordata > Aves > Passeriformes > Dasyornithidae > Dasyornis > Dasyornis broadbenti. Next base: position 508,773 of record VZRN01002471.1, on the reverse strand, counting down.
GTCCTTCTGACAGTTGCTCCAGGGCTAGGGTTGAACTGTCTTTACTCAGGACATAAATGGAGATTGAATGTTTAAAGGAATTTAATTTAGATTTCCATATCTACTTGTTTAATCTGGCTCTTTTCTCATAGATGCCTTTTATGGCTGCCTCTTGCTGTCTTTGGGGTGGATCTGCTTCTCCTTTCCTGCACAGAGCAGCGATGGATGCTGGGCACAGCCCTGTCTGCAGCTCCCTCTTGGCAGCGCAGGGGGGCAAGAGTGAGCCATGAGACATGTCCACAGCTTGATGGATGCTGTTCCACAGGCTGCTTTCTTCCTTCCATTTACATCTGCTCGTGTTCCCCCTCCGGAATGGTCCTGCTGTGCGACCTCAGAAGGTGTTTAAGGGAAAGGCAGGGCAAGGAGTGTGGAGAGCGGAATTACACTGCAGGACGAAGCTTTGCTGAGCTTTAGTGCAGCAAAGTTAGGGATAAGATCAGGGAGCATAGATCTCCTTGTGGGGTTGCCTGGGGATGGGAAGTGGTAACAGGCTGGCCTTGGTACATCCTCTCTCTGCTTCACGTCGTCCCTGGGAGAGCGCTGTGACACCTTTTTGCGCTTAGGTTGTAGCAGGGATAGTGGCTGGGTTCTCTTTCCGCCTCCCACATTCCTGTCCAGGGCCTTGGGTAAGCTTCAACTCAAGTGGTGGCAGTCTGTTAAAAAACAAATTAAAGCTGTGGCCTGGATCAGCTTTGGTGTGGGGATGGTTGGAGTCCCATAGGCCATAACTCTGCAGGTAGCAGAGCCTTGAGCACCCCTCTTGCTGGGCTGGGAGCCCTGCACCCCCTGTCTTAATGGGAGGCATCCCCAAATCTGTAAAGCAAACTTGTTTTAGATTTTGCATGTTGTTGGGGTCCAGGGTAGAAGTGAATGTGTTTCTCTTCATGTTACTACAAACAGCTTGGTGACTGCATGCAAGTCTTACCTGCCTCAATTTCCCCACCCCTAAAACTGCCATACTGAATGTGCCTACTTTGGAAGGACCCAGCAGCCTCTGAATTTCTTTCCAGCTTAGTGCTGGTCGCCTATGCTGGTTGGGGGCACATCCAAATGGCTACCAGGTGACCTCCTTGGCGGTGGGCAGAGGCAAACTGGGCAAGCTGTAGTCACATCTTTCAGCCCCCTCCCTGAGTTGCCAGGGTGTCCTGCAGAAGGGAATGGTGGTGAACACTTCTCGACAGTCGGGTCTCTGATGTGGGATCAGAAGAGACACTTCCTGCAGTGACTCACCTGTGACAGGTTTGGGTGAGCAGCTTGGTGGGGGTTAGCTCTTCTCTGCTGTAAGTCCCCTACCCTCCAAGGAGAGAAGCAGCACCTTCTCCACTGGGCTGTGCATTTTGGCTGGGAGGAGTGTAGATGATTTAGGCCTGGATCAGCCTGGGTTAGGACTGGGCACCTGCTTTAGTGTGCCCAGTCATGCTGGGCCATTGCTTGTACTGGTTTATGGTCATCTCCTGCCTCCACGCTCAGCACGTTGAGGTTTTGGCCAGTTTTAAGTCTCTCTTCTTCTGACACTGTCTTCACTCAGGTGTCTCCAGAGAAGTGCCGTTTTGCCATAGGCCGCATCCTGAGCGAGGGAGATGAGAAGCCGTCGGAAGAGCAGATCAAACGGTTCCAGAAGTATGGCTTTAAGATCTTCAGTTTCCCTGCTCCTAGCCACGTGGTCATGGTGACTTTCCCGTTCACTACACCGTTGTCCATCCATCTGGCAGTCAACCGTGTCCACCCAGCCCTTGACACTTATATCAAGGTAAGCGAGTGTAGTGTGAAGAGCATTGCTTGTGTTCGGTGGGCTGTCAGAGGCTTCTCTTCCTGACAGCTGATGGGGCTGCTCTGACATGTCATCTCTTGATGTCTTCCCTTGGGTGCTACCATCAAGATCTCCTCCTTTTGCAATCTGGCAGGTAGTTCCCCAGCAGGGATGTCCTTCCATTTGCTCGGTAGGCACAGGGGTGTTTTTTCTGCTGTTTTGTGTTTATGAGAAGCAAGTTCTCATCTAATTACTTGCTGCTTTTCTCCATCATGCAGAGATAAAAGCTGATTTTCCCCTTTAGTCTCTTCCTTATTCCTAGGATCTGGCAGGTATGTGCCCTTCGGTGTAATGCTTCGTGCCATGGAACTTCTGTTTTGAGTGCCAGCCTCACCAGTGGGGCAGGTGTTTTCTTCAGGGATGGAGAGAGCAGTTAGAAACTTTCTGGCCTGTGGGCTTATGAAAACTTTGTTTCAAGCAATACATTGAAATTTGTGGCCCTTGGCCCTGACTGGGCAGCAGGCTGCTGTGGGCTGTGTTTGCCCTTGCCCCTGAGTGGCCATCCCTGCTGCTTGTGGTCTTTTTGAAGCCAGCTCTGCTGCCTTGCTCTGACTGCCAGAGCAGCTGTGGCAAGGGTGTTCCCGAGCAGGACATCTGAGACAGACACCTCCAGATGCAGGCTTTCCAGAGAGTGAGGAAGGTCCTGGCCAGCTGGGTGATGGAGGGAAGGGACTGTCCTTCCCGGTGTGGGAGGATGCTGTGGAGGGACTGGCGCTCAGCCCTTGGCTTATCTGACTGTTGAGTTCTGACGCTTTCGTTTGTTCATGTTGAAACACACTATTTATAAACTTGCTTTTCCTGGCGAAACTCCCAGCCTTGTGGGGGAATTGTGTGAATCCCTCCAGCCTGCACTGTGCTGCAGGATGGCTGCCCGGGTGCCAACCCTGGAACTACAGCTGGGGGCTCTTTGCCAACCCTCTTGTTCACCCCGGCCACAGGGAGCTGCCCACTGGTGCTGGTGGAAGATGCATTAGCGCTGACAGCAGGTGACACCACCACTGCTCCTTCCCCCGGTTCTGGAGAGCAGAACCAGTTCTCATCCTCTCACTGCATCCTCTGTGTCGCCTCCTGGAGCTGTGCCGGCTGTTTTTTGTGGGGGCATCAGACTCTGCTGCCAGCCCTGTGGCGGATGCGTGGGTGTGCATGGAGGGGGCTGGCGCAGACGGGAGCATCAGGTTGGCTGCAGGACTGTTCGGAGACACCGGGCTGACGCTGCCTGAGTTGGGGAAAGGTCCCGGCAGCACATCTGTTGCATGAGAGATGAAGTTGTTAGAGCTAAAAAGGGAACCACGGCTTGTTCTGGGAACACCTGGCAACATTTAATGGGAGCGGCTGATTTCAAATTAAAATAACTGAAATCATACAGAAACACAGCACCCACAGCCATGTGCAAAGGGGGGGGGCAAATTTTGATCTCTACCCCAGTCCCAGCAGCATGTAGGTCAGAGTGCCTGTGTGTGTCAAAATGTCCTGCAGCAGAGCATGGCCTCATGCCCATCTGGCACTGACCGTGGGGACACGGGCAGGAAGATGGTGGATTTGACATGCTGGGTGGGTCAGAGGGGAGTGAGTGCTGCTGCTCCCTGCACATTGCACTGTGAGGATGCCCTGACTTTCTCCAGTGTGGCATGGTGGACTTTGAAGGCCGTTTGCAGCTGTGCCAGCAGCATCCCTGCCACTTCTCCTGCATCATTGCTGCTTCTCTCTCGGGTTGGACTGTCTGCACCCCTGGGGCTCTGCTGGCACTTCCCAGGGTGGAGGGATGGGGAAGGAAGTGGAAAACTTTCGTGGAAACAGGTGACCTGTGCCCGCTCGGTGGTGGGAATGGGGGTTGCCATGGAGACAGCTTCTCCAAATAGCATCCTTCATCCCACCCCCGGAGCCCAGCTCCCTTAAGCAACCCGAGAGAGCAGCGAGACAGATTTACTTTATTTAATTATTTCCTGTGTGCCTGCTTTGGGAAGGGTGCTGTTAATGAGAGCTGGGGGTCAGGCCTGCCAAGAGCAGGTCCCCCACAGCCCTCGCATCCCAGCAGCTATGGGGAAGAAGCAGGTGGGATGGTGAAAGCCATGAGGCATGAAAGCTGGGATGAAATGCTGGCTTCCATGGAGAGAGGGTATTAACTGAAGTGGAGGGAGGATGACATGGCTGCCTAGTCCTAGAAGGAAGGTGTGGGAGAACAGGGGATGGAGACAGAGCTGAAGGAGGCAGGAAGATGGTTGCAAGGTGTGGAGGGAGGGTGGCAAAAGCTTTGGAGATACTGAAAAAGAGAGAAGAGGAATGGGAAGAGAAGGGGACTGGAGGGGAGTATGTAGGGCAAAGGAGCTGAGAGTTTGGGGTCCAGCTGAGGGAACAGGACAGCAAGAGGTGGTGGGGAAGTCTGGGGCAGAGTTGAAAGAAGCCTCACCACAGCTCAGCGGCCTTCCCACGGCATCCCCTAAGGTTAACTTGGGACCATCTAGTCCTGAATGTTGATGGATGTGGATGAGACATTTGGCTCCCTCTGTGCTTGATGGTGCTGTGCCGAAGTTACCAGGAATGCTCGTGGCTCATGTTTCCTGAGCAGTGAGGGTGCAGTTGTGCTCACTTTCAGCAATCTGGACTTCATCTTTCCCAGTCTGCTGCTGCTTTCGAGGGACAGGAAAAGTTAAAAAAAAATCATGACTATAATTAAAAAAAAAGAAATAGGATGACAGTCTCATTCAGGATGGAAGGGAGATGGGCTGGGATGGAGCTGGAGGTCTTGTGTCCAGGCTGCCTTTGCAGCATACATCTTTTCCTACCTGGCTCTTGTGAGTTCAGGAGCTGACATTTTCATGAGACTTTGGGTACAGGCGTGGCTTTTGAGAGCTGTGGGGAAATGGCTGCAGCCATCCTTGGTAGGGAAGAGGGCATCCTTCCCCTGGGATGGCAGGCTGGCAGTGACTTACTGGCTAGAATCTGCTTCTGAGAAGCCCAGGAGAGCCTGCTGGCTTGTTACTCTGAACATGAAATTATTTAAGGCATAGGCTGGGGTTACTTAGTGTCCCTTGAAAGCATTTCTTCCCTAATAACCTCTGATGTTGCTTCTCCCTGCCTCCAGGCAGGTATGCCCTGCTTTCCTGGGGGGGGCACTCCTGCCCCACAACACAGTTGCTTGTCAGACCTGACACTCCCAACTCCTGGGACCAAAGGAGAAAGCTTTTCTCTGGTAGGGACCCTTTATGACAGCTCTGGGAGTGGGTTATTCCCCTGTAGCCTCCTGCCATTTCAAGGAGTGTTTCTTCTGGTTTAGGTATAATGAGCTCTCTGTGGTGGGCTGTGTGTCCCTTGCATCTCTCTGCGTCCATTGTGACATCTATTGGGCGCGGCCAGGTGGATGGACTTGGACCTCCTGGCTGCTGGCCTCCTCTGGCAGCTGGAGAAGTGGCTCATTGCACTCAAGGCAGAGCTGACGGGTGTCTCCCACTGCAGCCCTAGAAGCACCTGGTTCACCATGGCCTCTTTCTGAGGGTTTTTTGGGTCATTTTCATGCTCTCTTCAGCCAAGGACGATGTGGAAGTGGAGGGATGCCAGTATCATCCTGATTATCTTGCACCCTCCAGAGCTGACTGACCTCAAACTCTGACTCTGCCTAACTTGGAAAACTGGGGTTTTATCTCTTTAGATGGTCTTGTAAAGGTTTCCTCCAACTTCAGCAAAACTCCCAGCTTTTTTTCTTTCGCCATGGCTCTGTAATCACAGTTTCTGACTTCCATGGGCTTGTGAATCACTCCTTTACAGTGCAGATCTTGGGCAGTGGTGGCTGGCATGGACTCTGTGATGCCAGGAAAGATTTGGGAGACTATCAGGTTGGCTTCTGCCTGACAGGCTGTCATGTTCCTCCACACCTCGGCTCCCCATAAAAGGAGCTCCTCAAGGTGCTACAATGACATGGCTTGTTCCTGTTTACAGGCAGGAAAATGTGTTATTCCTTTGACCATTGGCTTGGAGCAAACTTTGCTCCCCATGTCAGCTATGGCAGTTTAGGGTGCGGTCACCTCTTGTCTCTGTCTTTGCTAAGCTAAATATACAAAGTTTGTAAAATTGCCATATTTTCCAATGTTTTTCATATTTTCTGACCTTAATTTCTGGTTTCTTTTTTGGACCTGTTTTCAACTTAGAAAATTCTGTGACTTACCAGTAGCTTGAATGGGTGCTTTATTTCAGCAATGGTCATGTTGCTGTGGCACTTGTATCTCTGGTGGAGATCTTGTCCCCTGCCACAGATCCCCCACAGTCCTGGGTTTGTTCTAAGCCAGCTAATAGCAACTTCAAACATGTGCCTCTGCCCTTTGATGGAGTTGTAGTTTCTCGATTAAAGATAGGAAATGATGCCAAGTCCTACGTATTCCCTGAGCTTGATTGAATGGCACGAGTGCTGGTTTGTTTATCAGTCAGGCCCGCCCTCCCCACAAAAATAAATCATGTTTGCCAACAGGATCTGACAGCAGTAAACGAGTGTTGGTTGGCATTAATTATGTCAATCTCCTTTGCTTCCTGGTGATCTGGTCCAGTTGCAGCCATCTGTATATTTTGCCTCGGCTCTGTCTTTGCCTGTCCAATCTCTGCTTGCTCAAGTGAGCTATTTACCCATTGAATGTTGGCAGGTACAGGCTGCTGTCTCTCCTGGGATTTTTTAGCATCTCCAGCTGGCCAGAGATCACCCTTTGACGTGTGGACAGCTTGTCAGCGGGGACTTCAGCATGTTAAAATGTGGTTATCCGGGCCTGTGAGCCATGTGTTTTATCTTGTCATGAAAGATCAAACATTTCACCCGCATCCTCGGCCCGTGTCATCTGACTTTGTCCTAAATTCAGTGCAGAAATACTAAGTGAACACTCCTCCCTTCTCACTGGTGCTGCTGAAGTTTCCCCTGGCTGACCTATCCAGGATCTGTGCCATCCTTCAGACTCTCCTCCCCTACCTAGTGCCCCAGACAGCTCCATAACATGGATGCCTTTCTGTCTGGGGAAAACTGGGAACCTGAGTGGTCCTTTATGGCAGCTGAGCCTTAGCACCCTTGTGAGGCTGCACCTCATCTTTCCCCTCTTGCTCTCCTCCCCACGCTGCTGAGCCTATTGCCTTTGCTCAGATCTGTTGAAAATCCTTTTCTTCCAGCTGTTTTAAATGACGATCTGTGGAGCTGTGTTCCCATCCCAGGTGGTTTGTGTTTTAAAGGCCATTTTTTTGCTTGGCTGTGTTGGGAGGCTGGAGTTAGGGGTTGGGAGCTGATAAAACATTTGCAAAAAGGGCTCAATTATTGGTATGTTTTTCCACTTAGATTCTTTCTCCTGGATGATTTAGTTTATTTATTTCGGGCTCTCTGCATGAAGCATTTTTAAATGCCAGCTTGTCGTGTGTGAGCAGTTCAGGCTTCAGTCTGCACGTGCGTGAGAGCTGATCACAGTGGCGGCTTCAGCTGATTAACTCCCGCCTGAATTTTTCTCCAGAGGTTTAGGAATTACTAACAGATGCCCAGCCCTGTGTTCCTTAGCCACAGCTTCATTTGTCCTCATGGACTCCTTTGCTCTTCTGCAAGCTGTGGGGACCAGAGGCTGAAGACCACTGCCTGAGGTGGAGCCCTTGCTGAGCCAGGGCCACTCAAAATCATATATCCAACTCTCCAGGGAGGAGGAGGAACAGAATACTTTTATCCAGAACTTATCACCACCAACCTGTGGCTTTGCTGCCCTCAGTGTCTCATCATGCGGGTCTGGCAAGACTCAGCCACTTAATGTTCTCCTTCTTTGCATCAGCTGGTCACCCTGCAGAATATACCAGTGGTTTTCTGGGAAATGGAGCCCTTGATCCTTCTTCCTACCTTTTTCCCATGCCCTAAGGTGACTGTGGGAATCAATTTGCTTAAAGAGGATGCTGGGGAAAGGGATGGTGGCTCAGCTGCCTGGCTAGATGGGATGACTTTCAATTTAAGCCCATATGCCCTTGGGTATAGGTCTGTAGAGTTCCCAGGAAGACAGGAGGTTACCTGACGCTGCTGGTAAGTGATCCTCACACATCAAATAATAACGGGAAAAAAAGTCCTAGAGAGTCATAGAGGATTTGATGTATGCATCTTGTATTGATAGCAGGGATGAGACCAGAACTGACAGTGTGACAGGCTGCTGGGCCCTGGGCTGGCAGGCATTTGGAGTAACGATACAGACTCCAGGGAAAGTGTTTTGGGAGCCCGTGCATGGTCCCACGACAGGTTGCAGGTCATGTCATGTGTGACTCCGATGCTGTGCACAGATCATTCCTTGTTTCCCACCAGCCTGGTTGATGCCGAGGACAAGCATCAGAGTGGCTTGGTCGGCAGTGCTGGAGAACATCCTTGGCTGGTGTGTGCAGTCTATCAGGAGCCAGTGGATCTTGTTCTGGGCAGTAGGAGCAGGCGAGAGGTGGGCACTGTGGTGCTCCAGCTCCATCCTGTCCGAAAGGTGACATGCAGCAGCAGGAAGTGGAGAGGGACCTCAAGGTGTCTGTGTCTTTGCAGGCACATTCATCTCTCGCTGACCTGCACTGACAGCTGGTTTTCAGTGGGCTCTCTGCAGCGAGGCTGCGCGCTCACTGCTGGTTGGCGCCCCCCAGCTGGATGTCACTTCACATCAGTTCGCACGTTCGCAGCGACTTTTAAATATTTTTAGCGACAAAACCATACAAAGATGTTTCAGTTCTGCAAGCGTGAGTGACCTCGCCTTCACTGTGGAGTGGGCAGGGGAGGACAGGATGCCCACAAGGTCAGGCTGAGAGCTGAGCCAGGTGGAAGGGAGTTTTAGTGGGCAATGTTGTTTAACACCGTGGGGACCTTTGGAGCAGGGTGGACTCATGCAGCAGAACAGGTCCGTTTAACCTGTGTCTGCAGGGAACGTGCTCCTCCTGTGCGGCTAATGGAACATATGGGGATCCAGGGCTCTGCGTCACGTCTCCTGCCATTCGCAGCATTCTTTTTTCCCGTTTCCCCAGAGGAATTTGGCAGCCCTAGGCCACTACTCATCTGCTGTCAACTTCTCCCTGGTCCTTGCAGGCAGGCAATGAATTAGCACTGGCCGTGCTTCATGTGTAGTGCTGATAAGACCAACCTGTGCCAGGCACACTAGTGTGCACCAGTCAGCGTGTGCTGGTTTCCCAGCCTGTGCTGGTGCCATTCCTGCTGCTCTGCTGCCTTGTGCCTGCACACACCTTTCATCTTGCAAGCAAACTGTACAGCTTCTGTTTTGACTCTGCTATTCGGCTCTTGCACAGGGGCAGGTGTAAAACTGCAGCTCTGACAGCATTGCTGCTTTGAGCAGGAAAGGTTTGCTGACCATCTTTGAGCTTTGGTAGTTACAAAGGCTCCTTCCCTGCCTCTGCAGCTTGTGGCATGTGTGGAATCACCCAGGTTTTCCTCAAATTTTGTTGACTCTGTGGAAGAGTCTGTCCTAGCAGCAGGCAGGGGAGTCCTGGTTCCAGGGAAGCAGTTCGTAGGGGATGCAGGCTCCTGCCACTGTGGCCTCCCAGTTCTAATTGATGACAAAATGGGAACAGACCAGGTTGGAAGGGACTTGGAAAGAGAATCTGGTACAACCTTTCATGGTAAAGGGTGCATGGTTATCTTGCCCCCAGTTGCATCTTGAAAGCCTCTGGTGATAGGGCCTCTACCACATCCCTGGGGAGGCTGTTCCAGCCAGCAATTCAGCCCCAGGTCTCTGCCACAGTGGATACTTTCCTGTGACATTCAGCATTTTGACCCTATTGCAATCCCAGTTCCTTTTTCAAAAGCATTTCCAAAGGCAGCTCCTGGAAGAAGAGTGAACTTCAAGTGCCTGCCCTCCCATGCAGAGCAAACTGTGTGGGCATCCCTGATGGCCTGACAGCCAAAAGCCTGGACCGGTGTTGGCTGGCAGTCAGTGTCCTGCCTGGGGGCATTTTCGTCCCAGGAGGGAGTAGGAGGCCACCTCACTCTTCCAGCTTCTGCTTTGGGAAACTGAGACAGCAGCCTTGTAAAAACTTGCCCAACCTTGCAAAATTATCACAGAGATGAACTTTTTCAGATAAAAGAGTTGCTTCCCCCTCTCCTTTGCAGCAAGGATTAATGATCACGGGAGAAGCCGGGGATGTTTCATAAGGCTGTCCATGGAAGAGAAAGAACTGAAATGGTTTGCCTTGGGCAAGGAGGGAGAATAAAATACTACAGTACTTTTCTGTCAGATCACTTTATTGACTTGATTGTACGTATGCTTTCCCCAGATGTATTTATAGAGAATCCCAGAGGATGCAGTCAGTTCAAAAGATTTTCTTTGTCAGACGTTGGAGATGTGTCCAGCTCTTTCCAGCAGCGACAGTGTCCCAAACCTTGGGGTCTTCCCTTCTTGACAGCTAGTCAATTAATTCAAGGATGAGATTGATCTGCCTCTCTGCAATTATTTTAGCTGAGTCCTAATGAGTTTTGTCTGGACAGGTTCTTCCCCATAGCCCTCTGAGCCAGACCTTGCCAGCTGTGCCAGGCTTAAGAAACAGCAAAATGAACCCAATCAAATGTGTAACAGCTTCATAGAAATACTGCTCTTTTCCAACAAATGCTGTTGGCCCAGTTTCCCTGGCTATGAAGCTCCCACTTTGAAACCTGTGGAGCAGGCAGATAATACATTTGAAAGCAGTGGCAGTTTTACCTCCAGAAAAGGGACCATTGTGCTATGACTAACTTGCACTTTTTTGATTCTAGTTAGGTAGAAAATGATAGGAAAGGTCGGGCTTTGGGGAGGGCAGAAGAGTGAAAACATTCCTTCTCTGCACCAAAGAGAATGGATGAGTCATGAGGTTGGGTGGTGATTGGATCACAGGGATGAAAGAACAAAACCAGTTCTTGCTCCTCCTCATGCCTGGAGTATGTGTTCCATAGGCAAGGCACAGCTTTGGGGCTGCACTGGTAGCTGGGACACCGGTGAGGTGGCCAAGCCCAGCTGTTTGCTCTGAAGCAAAGGGTTACACTGAAAGTCCCTTGGGATCTCTTTGTTTGGTAGGGAGATATATATATATATACACACACAAACCCCTGTCCTCTCTGCCTGCCTACAGCAGCTGCTGCCCTGTGGATGCTATTTGAATTGATGCTACTGTGTGCTGGTGGCCCTGGGCAGAGGCAGCAGGCTGGACATGTCCAGAGCGGCCAGTTCTCATGACCGCAGCAGGTGTGGAGGTCTGTGGAGCTGCTCATGTCTTGGGGAGGCCTTCATAGGCTCAACGTGTCCTTTTCCTCTCTTTGTGCTGTTGCCTGGTGGCCATCACTCTGCCGAGACCCGTAGGGACTCACAGCCTTTGGGAAGCAGGTGCAGAGTATGGAGAAGTGCAGTGGTTCAGTGTGGACTTACACACAGCCAGTGCATCCCATCCTGCTTTGAGTAGCAAATACTCACTGCCTGTTTATTGTCAGGACAACTTGGGTTGTCCCAACAGGCTGTGGAAAATCATGCTGCCAAATCCTGGCCCTCTGAACTCCTCTGGATTTACCAGGACTGGGTTCATCTTTATGGTGTCCAGCTGCCTCGGCTCTTGCAGGGCTCCAGAGCAGCTTGCAGACTTGTCTGTGAGCTCCTTGAGAGAGGAAGGTAGAGCTCTGCTTAATTATTGGCTTGCAGGTTTTTGGAGAGTGTCTGTGAGCCCACAGTTCCAGGAGTCCTTTTGTGCATTTTCTTTCCCAGCATGTGGCAGTTTATTCCAGCCAGTGCTTCAGCCATACTAGGGGAAATCAGAGCCTGTAATAGCAATGTTGGCCGTTTGTAACTCCACCATCCATGCCTGGGGCTGGCAGGGATTACTCCAGATTAGAACTGCCCTGAGGCAGCTGATGGAGGTGTGCAGCATGGCAGGGATGTCCAGGCTTCCTGTGCTGCTTCTCCTGCTCCATCCCTGAGCGAGCAACAAGTCATGGCAATTCTCTTCGCCTTCGTGGCCAGTATGCTGATTGGGTCATCTGTCTCTCCAATTGCATAGGACCAAGGAAAGGTGTTTGTTCCTCTGCCATCAGACCACAGTGGGCAGAGGGGGCCAAGCTCCCTAGGGAGCACAAGCTAATGCTTGTCTCTGTCACCCTTGAGCTGATTTCTCTCAGGATCTGGTGCAGTGCCTGGTGCTGGTAAGAGACAGAAGGTACCCATTATTCTCAAGAGTGGATCAGCACCTGATGGACCAGTGCCTCTAGTCCAACCCATTTCTTTGTCCCCAGCCCACCCAATACTGACCTTTCATGGTCTCCTCAATGCTGTGGTGAGAGTGCGGAGGCAGAGCTCATGCCTGGCTTGAGCAGATGCATTTCTTCTGGGTTTGCTGAAGGTAAGCACTCCCTTAAGTAGGTTGCCTCTGCCCTGCCAGGTCTGCTAGGCTGGGTCTGTAGTCCAAAGAAAGATGTGCTTCCAGCATGGAGGAGAGGAACAAACATTCCTAAGAAGGAAGATGATGATGGGGAGTTACCTCTCCTGGGCACCAGAGAGAAACTTGTGCTGGTTTGGAGCAGAGCCTCAGTACAGCTTCTGGGGCAGAATCAGCCTCCCCTGGCACTGAGGTGGCAAAAGAGAGACACTGGGGCCACAAAATGGAGTCACTGGTGAGGCTTGGGGTATGCTTGTCCAGGCTCCTGACATCTGAATTTTGCACATGTATATTTTGCATGGCTGCTTCCTCCTAAAGCTCAGCAAGGCTCTGCTGATCTGAGTCTGAGCTCCAAATTAAATGACACCAAGCAGCGCAGCTTTACATTTCAAAGGCTCAGAGCAGAAGGATGCCTGGGACTTTCTGTCGCTATGGAGTAATTGGGATTAATTTTTTTATTTTGGCGGCTTGTACAATGACCACCAGGTGCTCACTCCACAGACAGATGGTTTTACCTGCATCTTCTGCTAATGTGAGGAATTGTAACAACTCTGCAGGGATGAAGTGGGGTGACAGAGCCGAGTACAGTGCAAGTTAGTAACTGCTCTGCATCCCTGGCTCTGGCTGCTTACCGCAGTGGTAACTTGTGGATATGCACATTTGCATCACAGAACCCCTGGAAATTTCTGCTTCTCTTCCCCCATTCCACACACCACCAACCAGAAAATCTCCTGGTACTTTTAAAGTTGTTACAGTGTCTCTTTCCCTTACCTTCTGTGGGACAGACTCTAAGGCAAAGGTGCTGCTTGAAGGTCAAAGGTAGAACTCTAAGGCAGCTGGGAGAGTGGTTGGTCGGGGAGCCCCAGTCTCAGCGCAACACTGGGGACCATTGTCTTTCAAGTGGAACCTGGAGGTGTGTCCTGGCCCTGGGAGATGAAGAGAATGTGCCATGGCTGTTCACAGAGTGGCCCTGTCTGCAGCTGCCTGTTGGCTTAGTGCATTTGCTAACAGGCTCTGTTCCCACTCCATAAGGTTGTAAGGCACTCTGGGAAGGCTACAGGGAGGGAAACCATGGCCTCATTCCTATTGTGGACACCTGCATTTTTTCTCTGCTACTGGATGGCCAGTTACTCTCAACTGCTCTGAGGTTTTTTTCTGCCTGGAGCTGATGGCAGGTCAGCAGGACATGCAGGAATGGTAGGTATCTATCAGCTCCTGAGGCCAGCTGCTCTGCTCTTCATGCTGTGTGGATTCACAGCTTGGGGTAAGGTCCTCCGAACTATTCAGTAACCAGACCATGAGTTGGCAAAAGCTTATCAAGAGGTCAGTGTGGAGAAAGACTTGCTCAGCTACTCCTCTGCCAAACAGTTCAGGAATGAGCAAAGCAGAAGTGGCTGCTGTGGCTGCAGGAGCTGCCAGATATTGTGTGCTTGCAGTGGAGGAGCACAGCCATCGGCTCCTCTCTGTTCTTGCATCTTCCTCTTCTTCTCTCACATGCATTTCTAGGTGCCAAGTTCACTTGGCCTGCCCAGGTCCTGCCACCTAAGAAGCCACTGACTTCATCTCCCACCAGTTCTCCTGCAAAGCTGTGTCTCCTAGTGGGAGCTACTTTGGGACCCATAGCATTGGCTTAGCCCTGGCTTTCTGCTGTGCCCTGGACCAGTGTCCAAATCCATCCCCTTTTGCTATCCAAAACCCAGCAGCCTTCCTGGGACAGAACTGCAGCAGGCAGAGTATACTTCCTGCCTATGGCAAGCTGCAGCCACTTAGGGAAGGGCAGATGGGGATAGAAGTGTAGATATGTTTCCCCAAAGTCCTCCCCATTCTCCAGGTACCCAGAATTTGAGAGGGGACATCAGCACTGGGAAGAGCAGACCTAGGTCTCAGGTCACTAATGAGGATCTGGAGCAGCTCTGCTGGCTGCAGCTTTGGCTGATAAGCTGCTGTCGATGGGGTTACATAGGGCTGTGTATGGTTTGGGGTACCTGGGAGGGCAGAACAGTGGTGCAGATGGGGAGTTGGCTCCCCAGAAGGGAAAGATCTTGAAAGCTGAGTGGCATGATGCATCTCCAGAGTGATACCAGCTCATGGAAGCACATCTGGGAACATATGGGATCCTTGTGGAAGGGTAGAGTCAGGCGGGACTCTGCCTTTGCCTAACTGCTTTTATTTCTCCTCCTGATTGATCTGCACAGTCAAACTCATGATCCTGTGCTGGCAGAGGAGCAGTTGCCAGACTGCAAAGGTCGCTGAAAGCAGCTGCTCCACTCCCCTGCTGCCTCCGTGCTGACAGAAGAGCCTGGCTTTGGAGGCATTCGGCTTGCGTCCCTGCTGGCACCGCCAGCCATTGGCTCCCTGCACACCTGGCACACCACGGCAGCTACTCAGCAGGCTCTCGCCTCTCCAGACCAAGGTAATGAGCCCCCTGGGACCTGTGTCGGGTCCCTCGTGGGCCAGGGAGGACGAGGTGGTGAGAGCTGCAGAGGAAAGGCAGCCCACTCATGGCAGGGCAGATGGAGAAGTCAGCCAGCACATGCGGCCACTGAAATGGCATGTCCTAGCTCGAGGACATGAGGAGCTGTCTCTGATGAATCTGCCTGGTGCTGCTGGTTCGTCTCCCTTATCCCCTGCTCACCTTCCCTGCGTTCCCAGCTTTTCTGGCATTGCAGGCAGCCTGCCCGGCTGTGCCGTTTGCTCTGTGCCCGCCAGTGGTGTTTGTGTGCGCTGGGGATTTCCTCAGGGTACTTGTTACCACCAGCGGCTGCAGTGGCTGCGGGCTCGGGGGGCTTCATTAGCTGAGCTCACTGCGGGGAATTGTCACCATGCAGGGGCCCACCAGGGTTGCTGGCTCTTTGCCCTTTGCCAGCTTTTTGGAGAAGAGAGGTGCAAGCTCTTGGATGTGGGGATTTGAAGGTGGCTTTCGTGGAAGCCTGTGGGGAAATGCCTGTTGTTCATTTATAAACATTCAGGAAGGAACTTGTCCTGGGCTCTGGCTTGCTTTTAAAACATGGGGATATCTGTCCCTGGGGCAAGAGAAGGAGGAGTAGGAGGGGCAGGGGAAGAAGGAGCAGGAGGAGCACTGAGCCAAAGGTGGCTCATGGGTGTCTGCCCTACAGCAGAGAGCCTGGTTAGGATCCCTGTCGCCCAAGTCAAGCCTGAGCTCAGGGTTTCCCTGAGCAGGAGCTCAAACAATCTTTCTCCACTGTTGGCTGCACTTAGCTGATAGCTTGGAAGATCCTCCTGCTCTGGAAACTTGCTTTCTGACATCAGGTTTGCCAATGTGTTTTACTTGAGATGTGCTTATGGATGTCGTGATCATCTTGCCTATTCCTCCTCAGCAAACCAGGCTGAAACTCACTTGATCTTCCTCTTTGGATCTTGGATTGGCCTTCCGAATGAGGCCAATAAGCCTGACAGTAAGTCCCCATGGGTGGGGAAGGAAGGACTATTTTGTCTGGGAATCAGGCAGTTGCATCGCAACTTTGCCCTGGGCTGCTGGTGGCTTTATCTGTGCAAGTTCAGCAAGGTTAGGTTCTTCAGCTTCCCTTTTTGGCTTTCTCAGCTGTGAAGGGATGGTGTGAGGCTGAGTTTAGCTCATCATGAAATATATTCCATGAAGCCTGGCAACTGGGGGCGTTGCAGAAAGACAAGGTTGTTCAAGGAGGTAGGAAGGGACAGGGAGGGTATTTATTCCACTCCTCCATTTTCTTCCTGGGGCCATTAATGTGACATATATCCTGAGTTTGTCCTGCTGGCTGACAGGCTGTGGAAGAACAACTAGAGAGGCCTGCAATCCAAAGAGTAAGAAGAAAGGGTTGAGATTTGGAAGGGGCAGCTCAGACCTTGGCTCAGGAGACTGAGAGCCCCCATGTGCTGTGGGCACCAGGCACTGCTGCTCCTGCTCCATTTCTGTTGCTTTGGCTTTGCTGCAAGAGGATTTCATTACAGGACTCATTGCAGGTGAGGACATGTATGAGGAGGCTGCAAACCACAAGCATCCAGCTTGTCTAGACATTCCTGCTGCAGAAGGGCAAATACTCAAGTGAATGATGGCCCAGGAGAGAAAGCCCTCAGGGTGGGTTGGGTATATCCACCTGGATGAGGAGCTCTCCAAGTTATCCATGGAAGAAGATCTGTCACCACAAGAATCTTGTGCCAGGGCTGGAGCAGGTGTCTCTGGATTAGGACTTAACTCTCCCTGTGAGTAACATGACAAAGACACATGTTTCAAAGAGGCTGTTTTTACCTGTGTGGTGTCCCACATAGGGTGGGAGGCTGCAGTGCAGTGGGCTGCCTGGCTGACACAGGACAACAGGAAACTGTCTCGGATGATGATCCCTTTCCTGAAAGGCCCTGCCTTGACAGGAGACAGAGAAATTGCCACAGCTGCTGCTGCTGGCAGCCTTGCCAAGGCAACAGAGCAGGCAAAGGGATTTAGCATTGTTCCAGTCATCCGTGATGGCAGAGATCATTGCATCAACCCCTTCAGCATTGTGATTAATGCTGAAGAAGCATCCTTTGAGGGCTGGGAGGAGAGCATTTGTTCCTGGAGATCTGCTCTCTGAATCAGAGGCAGCCCTCTCCAGCTGTGGTCCTCTCACAACCTGTCCACCTTTCTTCATGTGCAGCTGTTGACCCATGTGCTCCCATAGTGATGTAGTTCTAGGAATTGGGACTGGAACCCAGGACTGGTTCTTCACGGGAGGAGAGGTTATGTGGATTTACACAGATTCCTTGTTTTATGATGAAAATCCAGTGTTTGAGCTTTCAGAATGGTTAAAACCAAAGATCTTGTGTGTGGCTGTGATGGCGAAGGAGGAGGAGAAAATGTGGTGGGGTCGGGTGGGAGGATGAGTGTGAGAACATACAGTGGAGCTCTGGGAAGCTGGTGAGTACCATCTCCCCAGCTGGCTTTTCTTTCCATGGTGGATACAGAAGCAAGGCAGAACTTGAGGAAGTAGAAAGCACTGAGTCTTTAGGAAAATCAGTCTTTTTTAATGCAAAAGTTTCCTTCACTTCTGAAACTCTCTGCTCCAGGACTAATTACTACCAAATAACCATAACACCAGGGGGGACCCAAGCCCCATGAATTGTGTTTGTTTGCACCATCTGCTCTTTATTCTGCAGGTGACATTCCCATAGTTGGGGGCAGTACGATACATCCCTGTAAGCACATGGATTAATGTACCTGAGCGTGTCTGGGCTGGCAGTTGTATCCCAGGCTAGTCTTACCCCTACACTGGGGGCTCTAACTGCCTGTGGCTACTTTCTGAAAGGTTTTATCTCGCTGGGACTTGCTACCGAGCTTGTCTCTGAAGATGATGGGTGCTTCCTTGTATGCTGCAGGATTTCTCTTGCGGCTCAAGTGGGTACTGGAAGAGGAAAAGGTCCAGAGTGTGTCAAGGCCTATAGGGAGGTAGGGCTGGAGCTTATTCTCTCTTGCTGGAGAACAGGATGGAATCTCCCTTCCAGGGAGGAGAAGAGTGTTCATGACTCTGACAGTGGCTGGCAGCCATGACCTGGGAGCCTGTGCCTGTGCCCTCTCAGGGCACTTGGATCTCCTGAACCCATCAAGCCTCCTGGGCTCATTCCTTTATCTCTCAGTTTGTCCGTGCCTGTCAGCTGCCACTCTGCAGCTCCTGCCCTGGAGGAGCCATGGGAGCAGCTGGGTGATTCGGCCCAGGGAAGCGCGGGCGGGCAAGGTGTTAATTGCATGGCGGGCTGCCTTCACTGAGGTGAAAATGAAAACTCTCCCAGCTATCAAGCCCAGTGTTTCACGGCTCCCACAGTCCAAATGCACTCCCACTCCCTCTCACTGCTGCGGAGAGGATCTCGGGGGCTGGTTTTCTCCTGCCTGTCCTGAAGTCATGGCACTGCCACATCAGCAGGGCAGTGTGTCCTGGTTGCAGGCAGGACAGGGGCCTGCCGTGGGAAGATGGGAGGGCAAGCAGGGATTCTGATGGCGTGGGAGGTGCTAATTGCCATTCTCTTTACTCTGCTACCTGGAGGATTTGTTATCCTTTGGCGAGACTTTGTTTTCTGCTGCCGTAGTGCTGGTGGTGCTGCTTGTTTTTCCTGCTGGCTGACGGAAATGGCCTTTTCTTGATTGCAATAATATCACCTTCTGTTTCTGAAACACCTCGAAGCCCAGAGGATTTGAAAGTAAAGTGCACGTGGGTGGGAGCAGTCTCACCATCTCTGAAATGTCAGGTTCTCCAGGCTGGGAAGCAGCATCTGTCCTGCAGCCCTTGGCAGCCTGGTGCTGGCAGCTGTGCGGTGTGCTGGAGCTGGCTCCAGCTGCCATTGCCCCAGGGGGAAGGGCCTGCCTGGCTCCACGTGCACCCTGCTGGAGCTGCAAGCTGAGATGTTGGAGTTTCCTTGATGCTTGAGGTATTACTGGTGTAAAGCATCTGCTTGCCTTTCCCTCCAAAAATTTGTCCTCCTTTCTGCCCAACCGTCTCTTGGGCTGATGGCTCTTCCTCCAGTCCCTGGTTGACTTCTGCTCCTTGTTGGGCAGCCTGAGGCACCTATGCTTCATCCATGTCTCCCATTGTCAGGCTCAGCAGGGAGGACTGGAATCAGGGCTGGGTTTGGAAGGGATCTTTAAAGGTCATTTAGTCCAGCCCCCCTGCTGTGGGCAGGGACATTTTTCACTAGACCAGGTTGCTTAAAGCCCCATCCAGCCTAGCCTTGAACACCTGGCCACATCCAGGAATGGGGCATCCACAGCTTCTCTGGGCAACCTATTCCAGTGCCTAATGAACTTCATCACAAGGCATTTGTTCCTTATTTCCAATCTAACCTGCTGGATTTTACTTTAAAACTGCTGCTCCTTACCCTGTCACCACAAGCCCCGGTAAGAAGCCTCCATCTCTTACAAGCACATTTTAGGGCTCCTCAGAGCCTTCTCTTCTCCGGGCTGTACAACCCTAACTCTCTCAGCCTGGGTCCATAGCACTGTTGTTCCAGCCCTTGGACTGTTTCTGTGGCATCCTCTGGACCTGCTCTGATGTGTCCATGACTGTCTTATGCTGGGGACCCCAGAGCTGGAGGTGATAATCTGGGTGGGGTCTCAAAAGAGCAGAGCTGAGGGGGAACATCCCCCTCAGGCTGCTGTCCACACCACTTCTAGTACAGCCTGGGAGATACTTGGGTCGGGGAGGAAGGGGTGCCTCTATTTTTTTGCTTACAGCAGCTCAGATGGGTGACTTGAAGTGCTGTTTAACCTCAAGCTGCTGTCTGGGCAAAGAGGAATGGAAACAGGGACGTTCCCAGTCAGGGCCTGGGACAGAGGCACGGGCCAGCAAGGAGTCTGTTCCCTGACTGAACTGGGGGAACGCTGAAGGATGCTGAGTGCTGTGCAAACTGAGTTGCAAAGCCTCTCAGGACTACCTAGCGCCTGTGTTCTAAGATAAGCGGGGATGACACACCGAGCGTGGAGCGTGTGAGGAAGTGAGGAGGATGTGGCACACAGTGTGCTCCCCCCAGTCCTAGCTGGTGGCTCAGTTTCAGCTTTTAGCTTTAGCAACTGATTTAGGGCCGTTCAGCTTCACGCAGTTTTGTTGTTCCTTTAAAATCCCCAGGTCTGAAGCATCCGACCCCATCACTGAGAGAGGGAGAGGATGGATACCTCCAGCTGGAAGGAGGGTGTGGGGGAGTTGTGTTGTCTGAGCAGGCAGGAGTTGCTGACATGTGAGGACAGGGCTGGTGGGTTGCCCAGGGGTCACCCCACACTGTGCCAGGTACCAGCTGACTTGCTGGCACTACCAAGCAGCCCAAGTGCTGACAGCACAGGCAAGGGGAGACTTGTGGCAGTGAGGGTGTGATGATACCCTGGCTGGCTGGGGGAATGCTGGTGAGCTCCCCAACAGGCAGCAATCCCCAACAATGGCCACAAGCCCCCTGTGTGTTCACATCCACCATCTATTCGTTCTTCAGGTGTGGCAGCATAATAAATGGAAGAGACTGACCCCAACTGCCTATGGAAAAACCCCTCATATGGTTGGTGTTGCTCCAGTGTCAGAGCAGGGTGTGGATGGAGCCATCTCCATGTGCCCGAAACCCTTCTGCTTCCCTGTGATGGCAGCAGCACATCCTGTCACAATAAGAGCAGGGGTCAGCAGCAGCTCCAGGCACATTGTGGCAAACTGATGTTGAGATGATCCCTGTTAGCAGCCCACAACTTCTCCTTGAGTCTAGGCCCTGCTGGCCAGACTTAGGCCATGTGTCCATTGGCACCTCTGGGATGTTGTGCTTTCAATTGGCACTGTGTGGAGAGAAGTCGATGCTTAGGCTGGAGCCTACACTATCTGCTTTCCCAGTGGCTCTGGGTGGGCTCCAGCCTGCCCCAGTTTTGCAGCAGTGCCCAGTGGCAGATTCCTGGAGGGTTCGTCCCTGGCTGGTGGCTGGGATGGCAACTTGGGGATGCCTGGTTTCCTTAGGGGAGAAGAGGGTTTGCCTCCGCTGGGTGACCCGTTGCTTGCTCCCCATGACTTTTCCAGTCCGGGCTGGGGTTTACAGGCACTTTTTTCACATGTTGCAGGCCAAAGGTCCTCTGGCAGGGATGGGTGACAGGCACAAGCAATGGCTGTGTTCCTATGGCACACAGGTGGCTGGAGCACGAGGTGGACATCTCTGCAGTGGAGCCAGGAGCTGCTGGTCGGCATGAAGAGCTCAGCTTCCAGCTATGCTCCTGCAGGAAGTTTGGTGGCGGCGTGAAAAACCTCTCCCCATCTGCTGCTAGAGCATCAGTCCTGAAACAGGGACTCAGCAGGCTGGTGTGGTTTAACCATCACCTTATGAGGGATGCCAGGAGGTCACAGTAAGGAGTCAAGAGTGACAGAGAGCTTGTGGCCAGAAGTGGGGTGAGGACAGCAGCTGCCTTCCCACTGCCTTCCTGGCAACCCTAGAAGTGTTTTGGGTTCAGCTGGAGCCTGATTGCCAGCATGCCCATGCATGGCAAGGATCCAGAGAGCAAAGGCTTGTTTGTGGTGTCCTAACAAGATGAATTCTTGCAGCAGTGGGAGATGAAGCAGATCCAGTTGGTGACATTTGAATTCCTGAGCAGATGAGCCTGACAGAGTGACAAAGCCAGTCCCCACAATACCCCAGCTCACCTTCTGTTTCCCAGCAGGTGCTGAGTGCCATGGTGTGATGTGAGCATCCCGCCACCTCCTTCTGCCTTTGCACAATTCTGCTGGGATTTTAATGACTGCAGGTCATGTCTCAGACACTTTGTCATGTGCCCTCTAGCCCTGGGGCTGCTCTTGTGCTCACCCAGGAAAGTGGGGGTATCTTCCTTCCAGGAGGCTGTGCCCAAGCCATATCATGGGCAGACATTGTGACCTTATGGACAAGCACGGGGAGGAAAATTTATGCTGACAAATAGGTAGCATCTCCTGCTGCTAGGGAAGGTCTCCCAAAATGCTGGTCAGTGCATGATCCTATTGTCCTTTCTGATGAAGGAGGCTAGGGGGTGCTACATTCCTAGAGGGATGAAAGCAGCCTGGAGGAAGTCCTACAGTCAGTATGTGGTGGTGGGTGATTTGGAACCTGAGGTTAAAGATTTGGCGAGGTGCTGTTCCATCTGGAAAAGAGGAGTGCAAGAGTCTTCCCTTACATAATACCTTGCTCCCAAGAAGGTGGTGAGAAGCACCCCACCACATTCCTCAGATGGGCTGTGAAGGAGTTGGCTTCATGGGAAGCAGTGGGTCTGACATAGCAGGAGTAAGCTGGAGCTGCTGTGCCTGTTGGGACTGAACTTTTGGACTGTGGACGCATTTACCTTTGCTCTGTGTGTGTGTAGATGGGCTGCGTGGATTATGTGCAATGAATCCCATGTTTCAAGTGCCTGGAGGAGAATCCTGGATAAAATCATCCATGCACACAGTGCTCCTGCCTCCATCTTTGCTGGCAGTAGGAAGGGAGAGCTCCTGGCAGAGGCTGAGGAGGGAGATGGCACCACACGACCTTGCAAAGGGATGAATCCCCTTCCCTGCCCCACTTACTGGTCCTACTGTCACAGCCAGCAGCCTGACCCTGACAGTGTCCCACTGTTCACCTCTCGCTGAGCTCCTCCACCCGTGTGAGACTGCATTGGATTTGACTGGAGGGCTCTGCCTTGCAAACTCCATGTTCCCCTTGCTGCTCCATCTGTTGGCTTGGCGGCACAGCCAGCCAGGGGCTCCCTCCTCAGCGGCAGTGCAGCACTGCCTGTTGAGCCTCTCTGTTGTTTTGCCATGTTGTTGAGCCTTTGCTAATTCTCTCCCTTCCCACATCTTTGCCTTTGGACTCTGCTCTCCAGTCTCTCTGGGTTGTTTCTTTTCATTGCAGTGTTTCTCTCCGCTGGGATAACCCCAAACTCCCTGTGTCACCAGCCTCTTGGTTGCACTTTGCTGCACTATTCTTGCCTGGTCTCTCTGCCTGCTTCCTAATCTCCTTTATGACCACCGGGCTGATCTCCCACCCCCTTTGGATGATCCCCTTATCCATTTCCGTTGTCATGGCTCCCCACCTCATTGCCTCTGCCCATTTCTTAAGTCTTTTTGCAGCCTCATCCCTTTGTCCCAGGCAGGACAGGACAGCATTCCCAGCTGCAACCTCCTTACTCCTTCTTGGGAATGTTGTCCTCTCCTGAGCCCACCTGCCAGTGCTGAGCTCTGCAGCAGCCCTGCCAGAAGCTTGGTTTCTCTGGGAAGAAGCACAGAAGCAGAGGCCAGCTCACTAGCCTGGCTTCCATCTTAATTTGTACAGGCATAAATTAGCACCCCCAGGCTCTGGTTTTCCTCCATTTCATTTTGGGAAAAACCCTGGATGAATTGGGAAGAAATCAAGTATTGTAGCTGTCCCTAATGAGGCAGGCGTGGGTATTGACTGTGAGTGTCCAGCCTCTTCAATGTGGTCCCTCCAACCTGGTCCCCAGTCATGGGCTTTGGCTGCGGGACACCTGGGCTCTTCTGGCTTCAGGGACACACAGCTGCTTCCCACCCTGGCAGGGTGGAACATCTTTGTTTTGTTTATAGGATAATCTTGAGTGGGAAGCAGCATTTGGCTTGAGACCCAGTCCAGGACCCTGCTCTTCATTCAGGTGTGCATTTTTATTCCTTAAAAAGCCAAGATTCCCACATTTTGTATGGGCGAAGGGGGTGTTGTTTGTGCTTTGGGGGTGTCACTACTATGTGTAACTGGAAGTTGTAGCAGCCTAGAGTAGGTTGTAGGGAGAGGGTATGTCCCAGATCCACTCTTTTGGAACATCAGGATGGGCTTTGGAAAGTCAGCTTGGGATGTCTTGGAGGCCAGACTGGAGCCCTGCGGATTTAGACTGGTTGGACACCTCACATGAAGTTAATGAAAGTCTCTTGGCTCTAAGATCCTTTGAGTTGTCCTTGTCTGCATGAAGTAGTAAAGGGCCAGCTGGATTTATCAGAAAAACCCTGCAGATCCTGGAGATACCCGTCTCTGGTGTGTGTTGCAGTAACCTAAAATAACGAGCCAAGCTGGAGGGTGATGGATGGGCTTGTGGTTGGTAGAGCAAGGGGCAGAGCGGTGGGGAGGGCTCTTGTCTGCGTTGTTGCTGAAAAAGCAGGAGTGATATGAGCCGCCTCTGCTCTGCTGCTAAAAACAGCCCAGCTTGTTTTTATTTAATACAGTTTTAATCTGCAGGCCTTAGTGTTTCACCTGCCCGCAAGTGGGAACTCCAAGCTCCAAGCACCTTGGAAGCCCGCCTGCGTCCCTACATGTCCCTGTGGCACTGGGATAGGGAATGTGGTTCCTCCTAAGCTGGAGGAGAGACCGCTGAAATTCAGACTGGAAGGCATTGGGATGGGACAGGTGAAGTTTCTGCTGGGGTCATGTTTCTGCTGCTATGGTGTTTCTGGGTAAACTGGGTGTCTGCCTTGCCAGTTCCTGCAGGCTTTCCCAGGAAAATGGACCCGAAAACTGCTCATGGGATTTCTGCCTGTATTCCTGGTGCAGCATCCTGGCAGCATGGGGGTGGTTCTCCAGGTGGTCCAACTGCCAGCACAGAGGAGAGGGTCAGTGTTGGCTCATGTCTATTGTGGATCCTGCCTGGTGCCAGCATGTGTCTGGGAAATAAATGATTCTTAAATCACATTAGTCCTTCCCAAGGGCTGAAGTGGGTCAGGTTTTAGTAAGGTCATGATTGATGTGTCCATAGAGCTCATTTTTGGAGCAAGGCCAGCTCTGGCTATGGAGAGTCCCAGAGGGTTGGGGACCCTGCTGGAGGATGTGTGAACAAGCCACACTAGCAGGCCATGACAGAGGAGAATAGTTGAGGCAGGGAAGAAGATTATTGGGTCAGGGAAGAAGAGGATAATCAGGGCAAGAGGGAGGAAGAGAATAGCTAGGGCAGGGAGGAGGAGGAGGATAATCGGGGTGGTTGCAGGGTTAAATAAGAGCTGTCAGTGATTTGAAAAGGGGAAAGAAAGAAAAAGAAAACCCGCTGAAGAGACACTCTCCTTTCTCACCCGGCTTGTAATCAGCCACCCCCTCTGCCAGTGAGCAGCTGGCGGGTGGGTGGTTGGGGAGGGTGTGGCAAGAGGGGTCCAGCTGCTCCTCGGCCGGCCACAGCACCCTGAGAGTCCCCACAGCCCCACCTCAGCATGGACTGCATGGCCTGGGGGGACATGCCCCTGTCACGGGTCGCTTACAGCCTGGGGATCTGAGGTCTTGAAGAGCACTGCCAGGGGAAGGTGGGGTGAGGAAAAGGAGGAGGGGGACTTGTCTGAAATGCCAGGGATTCATCTCCCACTCCCCTTGCCCTCGTCATTCTGAAAGGAGCTGCTTGAGCTGTCGGTTCTGGATTATATTAATTAGCAGAGTAGTGCTACGCCTGCTCAAGGGGCCGTGCTGCTCACGGGGCTCTGCTGCTCATGGGGCTGTGCTCCCAGGAGGAACCAGAGATCTGGCAGGTCTGTGTGAAATAGCTGCCTGGCTCCCCAACACCCCTCACTCTAGCCCAAAATGAGCACATCAAAACCAAGGCTAAGCTGGAGGTCTTCAGCATCTCCTCCTGGAGCCCAGCTGGCTGCTTACCTCCAGGGCTAAACCTGTCTGCCCTGGTACATGTGGCTGGTGTGACAGGGAAAGCAGAACTGTGGTTTTGGGATGGGATCCCCTGCTCCTCGTTGGGCCTCCTCATTTGTGGACAAAGAGGACCAGTCTGACACAGCCAGGCTGGCAGGTCAACATGGTGGAGGGCTGCTGGGGTGGGGGGTGAGGGCACATTCCTGCCCATGGCTGTCTTGTGTCTTTCAGGAGAGGAAGTTGTGTGCCCACCCCCGGATCGAGATCTACAAGCAGGACCGCATCTACTTCGTGTGTCCCCTTGCCCGCCAAGGGGACTTCTATGTGCCTGAAATGAAAGAACTGGAGAGGAAGAGCAGGACTGCTGCAGCTGTGGCCGAGGACGCCCAGACAGACATCACAGGTATCTGTGGCTTGTGCATGGGCTCCATCTTCAATCAGCATCAGCCCTCACAGAGGTGGGGTCCTGCTGTCCCCAGTCCTGCTGCCTGAGCAGACAGAGAGGGACTGTGCCCACCTGGTGCCCAGCCACCAACTCTCAGCACATCTCTTCCCCTCACCTTGGGCTGATCCCCAAGGATCTTGTCCCCAAGGTGTCATGCCATGCCTTGGGAAGCACCCAGGAACCCCTGCAGTTTTGGGACAAGGGCCAAGCTGCCACTGAGCCACTGGCCCACTGTTGTCAGCGCAGAGTTGGATCTCACAGCTTTTAGTTGCAGCTGGGCTTGTTTTTCTCTTTGTCATATACTTCTTTGATTTCATCTTCATCTGTTACATACTGGGATAGCAAAGAGCTTAAATACCAGGTTGCTGTAGCTGGTGGTGGAGTTGCCTGAGAGCATCTGCTCAGCAAGATTTGTTGGAGCCTGGATGTATTCATACAGGAAGGGACCACAATGGCTGTAGGTGCAGAACAGCAGTGCTATAGTAACCCAAAGTGCTTGTTGCCCACGTGCTCCCGTGCCTGTGAGATGTGGGAGCTGGCTATCCAAGCATTCCTGGGCTGGACAGCACACCTGAGCTGGCTGCTGGCAGTGGCATCTGCCTCCCTTGCACCACAGGTTGCCCACGCTTGTGTAATGGGCATGAAAAAAACATGAGGGCTGTGCTTGCCTTGCGGGCACTCAGGTCATTTGCTTTAACATGTCTTCAGGTTTGGGCTGCTTTAATTCTTAATCGCATAAAAGCAAGCCTGGGAATTGCTTTCTGGGAGCTCTGTCCATTTAGTGCTGCAATGAAGAGTCTAATTGGAGCTGTTTGCCAGCATTTTCAAGTCCGGTGTTTGCACGGTTCTCACTTGGGTCTTCTCCTCTTTGTCTGCTTTGTGTCAGGGTGGCCACTGGGGGCACCAGCCCAGCTTGGCCAGAGGTGCCCCAAAGCCCACTTGCACTGATATCTTCCTGTGGTCTCCTATGGTCGCCTCTTGGTTTTGGAAAGGAATGGCAGGACCCATGGGAGCAAAAGCAGCTTGAGGGTGGTGCCTTCAGTAGCTGTGTGTGCTCCTTTCTACGCCGCTCAGGGGGAGCATGATCCTGCAGCACAGCCAGGGATGCTCAGAGCAGCCACTGCCTTGTGCCCTGGCTGTCTTGATGCTTTTCCCCGCGATGCCACTGCCAGCATGCCCGCAGTGGGGGAGTCCCCTGCCCTGCTGGAAGAAGGACTGGAAAGGTCTTCCCAGTTTTAAAAAGCAAATGACGTTGGACTTTCTCACCCTGGGCTGGGCTATCCAGCAGCAGCCCTGGACCAGCTCCTCCACCACCCCTCCCCTTCCAGGCATGTAGATGAGCTTTTGTCAGTGCAATCCAATGCAGTGCTATCTGCTGAATCTGCACAAAACCAACTTAAAATAATAATAACTGAGAGGTTTGCCCTGCTTGTGAGACTTTGGAGTTGGGCTTGGATGTTGCACTGTAATTGTCACTGCCGAACACAGTGGCAGAACCACATCTGATGGAGTGTCACATCCTTACTCTGGCTGCTGGGGAGGGCCAAGGATGTGGCAAGCCTCCAGGTGGCTTGTGCAGCTCCTGCCTGAGGGTTTTGGAGGTCTCAAGAAGATGACACCTTATGGATTGAGACTGGTCCTCCCTTCCCAACAATTGTGTGTGCTGGGATCTGTGCAACCATCTCTGAGTTGGAGAAGGAGAAACTTCTTTTCCCACCCTTTTTGTCCTTCTTCCCTGGGCAGTCCCTCAAGAAGCAAGCTCCAGGTAGTCACAGCCTCTTCAACAGGCATGATGGACTTGAGATCCTGATGTCCCAGCAGTTCCTGGGATGTCTGTGACAGTTTTCAAGCTTTCGTCTGCAAATTGGAGGGTGGGCACAGCAATAACGCTATCTGCCTGCCAGCGTGACCCCCCTCAACCCTAGTTGCATGGATTTGGGTTACTTCTTGATCTGCCTCAGCTTTGAGGGGATGTTTCAAGTGGTCCTGCCCTGATGGAGGCTCAGACAGTGCTCCTGGGAGAGTGGGGGAGGGTGGTGATCCCTGATAATCGCTGTCAGCTCCTCTGGCTGTGCCTGAGCTGCACAAATGCAGGTGTTGGGCTTTGATAATACCCTGTTGCCTCCATGGATGAGTGGAGACTGGTAAGGTGCGGAGCCCCATTTCTTCTCCCAAAGGCACCTGAGGATGCTCTATGCACAGATGCTTTGGACTCCCACTCCTAATGTGGCAGCAGATGAAGCCCCCTCTTTCCATCTCCTAAAATATTGAGATAAGAGCATTGAGTGCGATTTCAAAGTGGGCATCATGTTTAGTAACGCTCCGTGTGGACACAGCACCTCTTAGTCACAGCTCATGAAACTCCACGCCAGCAGCTGGATTATGCTTTCTTTGAATTAAAGTCTTGAGAAGTTCCAAGTGGAAGGTGTTGCCATTTCTCCTCACCTGTCATTGTGGCTGGTGCCAAATGGTACCGAGTGACTTGAAAGTGTAAGAAAAGCTTGGATTTATTTTCTTGAGCCTCCTGACCTTGGAGCACATCTCTCCATTTTGGCTGTTACCTGCTGTCCTTGCTCCTGAGCTGACCCTGCGAGATGCTGGGTGCCTGCGGCTGCGAGCAAAGCCAATCGTCCCAAAGGCTGTGGGACATGGTCCAGGGTCTCTGCTTTCTACTGCTGCTCTGCGCAGAGCAGGTTACTGGCAGCTCTGCTGAGGACAGACACACAATACACAAGGAAGGGGCTGGGGGCTGTGGCTGCCTCTGCACCAATTCCGTCCCTTCTTTGCCATCATCAGGGTCATTGGAAAGACAGGAAGCATTTTAGGAAGGCGGCTGATGGGTCTCCAGGGGGCCAGCGTCAATCATGATTAGTTGTTTTGTACTTAATTATTTTCTGGGGCTTTGGCATGAGCGCGACGCTCAGTGGGTCCTTGCTCCCGGCTCTCTCCCAGCAGCGCGCTCTGCAGCAGCGTGACCCCACTGCTGTGCATGGAAGGTGAAAGCAAACAAAAGCAGCCTCTCCACGGGCTTGCTGGCATAAACACAGATGGTTCCTGAGCACATGGCTCTGCCCAGAGTGTCAGGTGCTCGTTTTCCTGGAGCAGAGTCTATCCCACAGCATTCAGGTACAGCTCAGCTGATGGTATAATGTGCTGAGCGCCAGTGCCACAGAGGGGCAGCTTTCCTGATGTGTTTTGCCTCATCCCTCTTGCTTCCATCCTCCCAAGAGCCCTGCCTGCTTCTGCCTGCCTCTGCATCACACACAAGCCACATCCTCTCCTGGTGGCTTGTGTGTGAACTTCAGCAAGCACAGAGGAGCTGTGCCCCCTGGCAGCACACTGTACTTAGAGGTGATAAATATTTGATGGAACAAGGGGAAGGAAAGGGCCCAGGGGCACCAGGAGTGGAGCACTGCTCAGGCATCAGTGTGGCACAGGGGCAATGCAGGAGGAGAGCCCGCCCTCATTCTGGATTTGGGAATGCCAGTACCTGGTATGGCACAGGGCTGAACTGCCTGGGGCAACCAGCTCCCCAGCAGGCTCATTGGCAGTGTGGGGTGAGTGGTTTGCATTGCACCCATCCCTGGCTGGTCTCAGAGCTGGCTGCTTGATATCCCGTCTTCCTAGGTGGCCCTGGCCTTTGGGGGACTCCTCAACACCCTGATATGGCTTCACCTCAGGCTATGCCTCTGTTTCCCAAATGAAAATTTCCTGAGTTCCATGTTCCTACTGAGTGAAAGTGCAGGGGATGGCTATACCATCCTTGGGGAAGCAAGGGCAAATTTCAACAGGATGGCTATTATCTCGCTATGTGCCAGAGGCAAAAGCCATGCTGGATCAGGGTGTTGGACTGGTTCCTGGTGTAGGGACAGGCCTTGGGCAGGTGGATGCAAGGAATGAACAGTGGTTCATGGGAGGACAAAACAAGGTGTGTCGGGAAGGATGGACAAGTGGGTGTAACAGCTACTGGAAGCCTGTGCCTGTGAGATGAGTGTTGAATCCCTGCTTGCTGTCCAGCAGGGCTTTTGTCACCCTCTTGGAGCCCCTTGCCCTGCCTTCCTGGCCTCCCTGGGCTGTGTTAGGACAAGTGGGTGTTCTGCCACATTCCCCTGTCAGAGCTGACCCCACATGATCTGTGGCTACACCAGCTCTGTTACCCTGCCCACCCCAGACATTTATCCTGGCCAGGCCGAGTGGCCATGCCAGAGCCAGCCTTTTCCTGTGTGGAGGAGAGCAAGGCTGCCGAAATGGGCAAATTTGCCAGCTGAGGCTGCTCAGACATGATCAAAAGTGACAGAGCAGTGACAAAGTGCCTGGCTGAAGGGAAACAGGACTCGATTTATTGTCGCCCTTGGAGCAAGGGAAAGGAAGGTGGTTATGAGAGTGAGGACAGCAGTGCTTTCCCACAGTGGTGGCTTGGAGCAGTGTGTAGGTCAGCTTCATCCCTGTCTTCTTCTTCCTGAACTGCTGTTCTTCGCCTCAGGAGCTTCTTTGCTTTGTGTCATGGGGTTGCATGACAGCTTCTGAGCTGAAACAGCCCCTGGGGTGCCAAGGGAGGGGTGCTGAGCAGGCAGGGCACTGCTTGGGGGCTTAGTGTCACTCCTGTCCCAGGTCTTAGAGGGACAGAAGATGACCACGAGTGATGTGAGCTGTCATGAAGCCATGGTAGAAACATGTCCATGTCACTTCAGGCCACCAATTTGGCCAAAACAGGTTATTTCCTTTTTTGAGATCCCCACTAAAGACCTTGCAAACCATTAGTTGTCTTCAAGGCTCAGAGTCTTCACCCCTTCATCCCCAACAGCTCTCTGTCTTCCCAGAGGCTCTCTGCTAACCCACTGCCCTGCCAAGGTCCTGTCAGGTGGGACAGCATCTCCCACCTTTCTGCCGCCCACTCAGTAGCTGCTGTCCCCTTCAGCGAGCGCCTTGCCGCAGTGTGCAGAACATCCTTTTTGACTTAGAGTAAATGTAGTTTCCATGTCAAAGTGCTCCCTGATGCTGCAGGAAAGGCAGTGCATATTAGTGGGCAGTAGTTCTTTCCTCTTTTGCATGGGAGGGATCACCTGGCATCGCCTTGGGGGGCGGCCGAGGGCTCAGCTTGTGCCAGCTGCTGAAAGGGTTGCCAAGGTGAGAGGGTGGAGGCTCAGGTTCCTTTCCAGGATGAAGACAATATGCCATCGAGGTGGGATGAAGCAGTAGGTGCACTGTGTCTGCGGATCTTTTCTGGCTACCCTTCATCCTGCTACTACTGCTCAGTCCTCTTGGAGCAGCCGTCACTCAGCCGGCAGGACCGTGGGATGATGCTGCTCAGGAGGCAGAGGACTGCCATTTACAAGCAGTTCTGCTGGCAGCTGCCCAGGTTGGGAAGAAAAACAGCACAGAAAAAGAATTTAAGGGTGTTTGGAAGGAAAGTTCCCTCCTTGGTGGGTCTCCTTCAGGAGATAAGTGGCTGCCACACAGCTGGAGGAGAGCAAGCAGCCCAGCCTTGGGCACCCTGGCTGCAGGAGCTGTAGGAGGCTGGAAATGCCTGTGAAAGCCCAAGGCAGACCCTTGTCAGCAGCTGAGGATGGAGCTGCACCAGCAGGAGAGTGTGGAGGAGAGGGCTCTCCTCTCCCGCTTAGGATGGTGATCCGCAGAGAGGCTCCCATTTGCCACTTCCCAGCCGTGTTGGTGACAAGCCCAAGTCCTCCATGAGGGCTACTGCTCAGTGGGGCTCCTTCTGGTTTCCCTCCTGGTGTGTGGCATGATCCTCGGCAGGGGCATCCAGCCCAGCACGGATGGAGGTGCTGGCAAATGACAGACCCCATCGCTCACTTCCTGACGATATAAGGCAGGTAGGGAGAAGATGGAGCAGGGAGGGCCATGATGGAAGAGGCAGCCCAGTGCTTGCTGATGTATCATGATTAACAATGTGGATCTGTGATGTCATAATTAACCACGTGAATCTGTGATGTCATAATTAGCAATGATTAATGTTTAACAGGAAGGTTTTGTCTCCTGGCTGGTTGCTCTGGCAACAGCATCGAGCTGCTGGTCTCAATCTGACACGTTCCTCTCATTGTCGACTCCTTAATTGTGTTGTCGATCGAGCTAATGAGGCAGGGATCAGGGAAGAGGTGGTGGGCAGAGGGGCACATCCAGGCAGGCAGGGGCAGCCTCTGGGGGCTTGGTCATGAGATGAGATGTGGCTGGCACCCAGACCATGGTGGAGAAGCACAGAATGAGCTGGGAAGGGTCCCTCTATCCTCTGGCACCCCAAGACCTGTCTGCTGCTGCCCTGCCTATCTTCACACTGCTGCTGGAGCTGCTGGCTGTGGAGGAGCTACGGAGGGAGCAGGAGCAGGCTGTTGGGTGCTGAAGGCACCAGCATGCCCTGTCATGAGGCTGGACATACACACCTGCCTCTGACAGTGGCACATCTGAGGATTTGCCCTTATGCCATCATCGCCTTGGGTGTTTAAATGGTGCCTGCAGCTCCCCATCACCCTCACAGCACAGTGTCCTTCCTGCTCCTTGTCTCATTCCTGGTGCTATGCCAGATACAGGCATGCATTCTCCCTAAGGGCTTGCCAGGTTCTTGGTGTGTTCATGGACAGCAGCTATGGGGCCAGGGTGTGGCCAGGTCAGGGCATGGCTGGAAGCTGTTGGTTGGTTGTGCTGACTTGCGGGTTCCTGATTTCAGGGAGCTGTTTGAGCTCAGCTCATTCTTGGCCTGGCCATGTCTCAGAGGCATAGCAGGTGACAAGAGGTAGGAGCTGGTCTCCACTGTGGCCTGATATCTCTGAGGCTTCTGGTGGCTTTGAAGGCTGTGGCACCCCAACCCCATTGCCTCCTTCCCACAGCATTCACTCCTTCCCCTTCTCTCTCCATCTCAGGGGTTGACACCATGAGTGAGACGAGCTCCATCAGCATGGAGGCCACAACCGACAGCAGAGACACCTCAGTGGCCACCTCCATCCTGCTGCCCTTCCCAGCCAGCCGTGGCCGGGAAGAGGCAGACAACCGCAGTGAGCACAGCTACAGCGAGTCGGGAGCCAGCGGCTCCTCCTTTGAGGAGCTGGACCTGGAGGTCACAGGGGATGGGGAGGGAGCCCCTGGCATGCTGCCTGATATGGGCTATGCGGGCAACCAGGAGGCCACAGACAAGTGGACCAAGGAGCCCATTGCTGCTGAGAGAGGAGAGGAGTGAACAGAGACCTGGCTGCCTCACCTCCTGGTGGGGTTTGAGATACTGGGACCCAGTTGCCTTTCCCACCTCCTTTCTCCAGCCAAGAGATTTTGGTTGCTGATTCCCCCCTGGGACCTGCTCTCCCTCTTTGCAGAAAGGGTGTCTGACCGTTTTGGGGGTGCTGGGAGGTAGGGGGGATTTCTGTGGTGCTTGGTGGCTCAGGGTAGGTGCAGGCTGGGGGGACAGTGAAATGCATTTGCCGTTTGTGTGTGTCCAGGCACGTCGCAGATTCCTTGCAGGTGTCTTGGGGTAGATGGCAGAGACATCCCACCTCGTCTCTGCCAGTGCCCCTCTCACCCACAGCTTCTCTCTGCTGCACCACCATGTTTTCTAGCACCAAAGAGCCGTGAGTTGGGTTGGTTGGGTTTGTTCCCCTCTTCTCCTCCCCTTGCTGAATAATGGAAACATCCTGTGTAAACGTGGTCCTCCTGGCACTGCCATGGGCGCTTTGGGGTCTGTAATAAAGTGGATGCTTTTCCTCTCTGCTGGCTGGTGTGTTGCTGACTTGTCCTTTGGCTGATCACACCATCCTGCCCTGTGGTGGGGAGTGGGCTATGGATGGGAACTGCCCCCATGGCCCTCAGCTGAGCCAAGGAGCTGCCCAGGGGCTCTACATCCCTGCTGATGATGCTTTCTCCCTGCCTGGGCAACCCAGCAGAGCACGGGGTCTGTCCCCAGCTTGTGCAAGCTGCAGGGGAAGCAGGGAAGAAAGGGTCCCAGCTGCCATGCTGAGCTGGGCAGAGCTGGAGAGAGGTGGCATGCCCACTCCTCCTGGGAACCTGCAGAGAGTAAAACCAGTAAAGCCAGGTCCTTGGGCTGCTGCTGGCCCTCCTGCTGTGGCAGGGTATACCAGCCTGCCTGCACTGTGCCTTCCTGACATCTCATCTGTCTGTTCTGCTGTTGTGGAATGCAGACAGGGAGGGCTGCCTGTGCTGGTCCCAGTTCCCTGCCCTTCAGCGTGAGACAAGGGAGCAGCCTGGACATCATGGCCACAGTGCCATGGGGCAATGCCAGGTGCCAGAGCACCTGCTGGGTGCCCTTGGTGCCTCCAGCAGCCCAGGGATTGTTTCCTGCTGGTCAAATGTGGCAGCCCAAAACTGGGACTTGGGGTGGAGGTGCCAGGGGCAGGGGAGGACTGACTGTCTCTCCGTGGTGGGAATGTGTCCTCCCTGGCTTGGAAAGGTCATGATTAGTCCTCAGCCAGTGATTGACATGAGATTGTTCATAAATATTTTGTGCTCTGAGTGATAAAATATTAAACTCCTCCAGCCCACATGGAAAAATATTGCTCTTCCCAGTGTTTATATTTGTTGCTGGTTATTACAAAACTGCCAAGCCCCCTGAAATATTTATGCTTGGCTGAGACTCCAGGGGGGTTGGAGGCAGGCAGCGGATACTAACGGTGCTTGTCCCCTAACCGCACTGAAGATGGGGACCGGAGGACTTTGCCATCATTCTGCTGCCATTGGCAGTGCTGGAGCAGCAGCCAGGACAATGCAGCCAGTGCCGAGGTGTGTGTGAGGCTGGAGCCAGGTCCCATCTGCTGGAGGAAGCGGGACCACGGCAGTACCAACATCCCTTGGCACAACACATCTCCAGTCCTCTGCAGCTCTCAGTCCACCCTGGCCCCAAGTGGCAAGGTCCTCCAGCTCAGGCACCCTCCTCTACCCAGTGTCCCACTCTGTGCCAGGTCTTGAAAGGAGGTGGGCCAGTGGGGTCTGGGGTCCTACTGCTGTGGGGGGTCCTTGCCATGGACGTTTCAAGTTATCCTTCCCCAAACCAGGATTCCCTGGGGGGAGGGAGTCCAACAGAGTCTGTCTGACTCACTGTAGTGCCCTTAACCTGCAGCCTGCAAGTGCAGCAGCTGGCAGGGGGGAAACTGAGGAACACAGTAGTGAGGTGGTTACTTGGGGTGGTGCCCCAGAAGCACCCCTGTCCCCTGTCCCCTGTCCACACTATCCCCTGTGTCATCCCCTGTCCCGTTCTTGTCTCTGAGTGACAGAGTTTTGGGAATGCAGCACAGCAGGATCCTGGACAGACAAACAGCTCTAGAAAGAGTTTGGGCAAGTGGTGGAGATGTGGAACACAACCCTCGTGGTGCCTCCATTTTTGTATGGTCCAAAGCCTTCCCCAGCTTGGTACTTGGGCTGACAGTGAGTGCTGGGGGCTGCGTGAAGTGCAGGCAGGTAGTGGGATAATGCTGGGCACCTGGACTCCTCCCAAGGACTTGGGGAGTGGGGGACAGGCCAGGCAAGGGGGAAACAAACCCTGGGGCATCAGCTTGTGGCTGTGGAGCTTGAGCTGGGACTGGGTCCCTTCTCACTGGGCTGGAAATGAGCTGGGGTCTCTGGGGCCAGGGGAGCAGGTGCTGAGCTGTGCCCTGCCAGGGTGCAGAGCAGGTACTGCCTGCTGTGGCTGTGTCCTGCCTCTGCCCAGCCTGGATCTGACCATTCCTTGCCTGCATCTAGCCATGCCTGGCCTGTGTCCTGCCTTCTCTGGCCATGTCCTGCTTGTGTCCTGCCTGTGCTCTGCCTCAGTCTGGCCATCCCTTGCCTGGATCTGGCTGTGTCTTGCATGCGTTCTGCCTTCTCTGTCCATGTCCTGCCCATTTCTGCCTTTCCCTGCCTGGACCTAGTCATCTGCCCCCGGCTTTGCCCCAGCCCCGGCGGTGTCCTGCCCGGCTCAGCAGGTGCCGGAGTGAGCGGGCGACAGTCGGGGTGGCCCCGGGGGTGCTGCCGCCCCCCGGGCCGGGCCGGACAGGGGCGGGAGCCGGGGCCGGACCGGGGCGGGGGCCGGGGCCGGG